>JAOTQJ010141213.1:0-85273 GCA_025642045.1 Solanum sejunctum
GGATATAGCATTCACATGTCCACTTCGGCCTCCAGAATAGCACTCTCAACCTGTTGATTCCTCCAAAAGACCTTAACGGAAGCCACCTCTTTGTTTCTCAACCTCTTCACTTGCCTATACAAAATTTGAACTGGAACCTCTTTATACGTCATATTATCCTCAACAAAATCCAGAACATCATGAGGCATAATGGTATTTATATCACCCACACATTTCCTTAACAAGGATGCATGGAACACCGGATGAACCAATTCCATCTCACTAGGAAACCTTAACTCATAAGCTACCTTACCAATCCTCTTCATGACATCCCTTCATTGGTGAAAAGTTTAGGTAGACCCAATCACCAACTTTAAATTCAAGGTCTCTTCTTCTCACATCAGCATAGGATTTTTGATGACTTTGAGCTATCTTTAACTCTTTTCTAAATATTCTAAACTTTTCAAGGGCCTCCATAACCATATCTTGTCCTAACAAGTCCACCTCACAAAACTCAAACAACCCCACCAGTGATCTACAACATCTACCATAGAGAGCCTGAAAAGGAGCCATGCAGATGATAGAATAATAGCTAAATTATAGGAAAACTCAATCAGGAGAAGATAATCATCCTAACTACCTTGAAACTCCAACACACATCCTCTAAGCATATCCTCAAGGGTTTGGATTGTCCTCTCAGCTTAGCTATCATTTTTGGGTAGAAGGACATAGAAAGCGTAACTCTAGTACCAAGACCCCTTTGAAAGGACCTCTTAAAGTGTGAAGTGAATTGTTCCCCACAATCTAATATGATAGACAACGGAACCCTATGTAGCCTTACCAAGTCATGAATATACAAACTTGCATAATCTTTAGCCCCAAATGTGGTCTTAACCGGTAGAAAGTGACCCGATTTTATCATCTGATCAATCACAACCAAAACAGAATCAAACTTATTTATAGTATTGGGCAACCCAACCACAAAATCCATATTAATCTCTTCCCACTTCCAACTGGGAACCTCAATTTCTTAGGTTAGGCCACCCGACCTTTGATATTTAGCTTTGACTTTTTGACAAGTATGATAACCAAACACGAATTTAGTAAGGTCCCTCTTCATGTCTCCCCACCAATACACATCGCTGAAGTATCTATAGATTTTGATGGAATCAGGGTGGATAGAATAAGAAGAGTTATGGGACTCATCATGGATCTTTTCTATCAAACCATCAACACACGATACACACAACCTACCTTGGTACGTAAGGGCACCATCTCCCCCTTGGGAGAAAAACTCCACCTTGCCCTTTTTCACCAAGGCCTTCAATTCTAACAAGGGGGTATCAAGATCTTCTTTTGGTATCACCTCATTAACCAAAGAAGACTTAGAACTATCAACAACCACCACACTACTATTACCATTCTCTTCTAACTTGACTCCTACTCTAGCCAACCGAAGATCATGGGTAGGGTGGTTCCTTTCATGCACTTTGAGTTGTCTAGAAGCATAAGCTATGATCTTACCTTTTTGCGTCAACACATAACCCAAACCAACTTGGGAACCATCATAATACACCATAAATTTCTTAAGCCCATCCGATAGTTACAATATAGTAGCAGACATAAGCCTGTCTTTCAGCATTTTAAAACTCCTTTCACGTACATTGGACCACACAAACATGGCCTTCTTTTGAGTCAATTGTTTTATAGGGGAAGCAATAAAATAGAACCCATTCACAATCCTCTGATAAAAGTCCGCTAAGCCCAAGAAACTCCTAATGTCCGACGAGATCAATAGTCTAGGCCAATTTCTAATAGCATCAGTCTATTTAGGGTCTGTGTTTATACCATCCCTCGATATCATATGTCCTAGGAAGATAACCTCCCTCAACCAAAATTCACACTTTTCCTATTTAGCATATAATTTCTCCTCCCTCAATCTTTGTAACACAACCCTCGAATGAGCCTTATGATCCTCCTCACCACGAGAATAGATCAATATGTCATCAATGAAGGCCACAAAAAAGGAATCAAAGTAGGGTTTGAAGACCCTATTTATAAGGTCCATGAAGATGGCTAGTGTATTGGTCAACCCAAAAGACATCACAATAAACTCATAATCCCCCACCTAGTCCGGAAGTCTATTATGGTAATATCACACTCCCTCACTTTCACAAGAAGATACCTAGACCTAAGATAAATATTCAAGAAATGACTAGCCCCTTGCAATTGGTCAAAAAGTTCATCAATCATTAGAAGAGGATACCTATTGTTGATGTTGACCCTATTGAGTCATCTGTAGTCAATAAACATAATAGGAGACCTATCCTTCTTTTTCACAAATAATACTGGAGTACCCCATAGTCATTAGTTAGGTATAATAAATCCCTACTCCAATAAGTCCCTCAATTGTTCCTTCAACTACTTCAACCCGGTTGGGGCCATACGGTAAGGGGGAACAAAAATGGGTTAAGTATCAACGAAGAGGTCTATACGAAAGTCTATTTCCCTTTTAGGAGAAACATTGGGAAGGTCGTTTGGAAAGACATCAAGAAACTCATTTATAACCATAACCGACTCTATGGGAAGGACTTTAGACTCCGCATCCCTAACTCTTACAAGATGGTAAAGAAACCCCTTGGAGATCAACTTACGAGATTTAATGCGAGAGATGAATCTATCCTTGACTTCCACATCTTAACTTTCCCACTCAAGGATGGATTCATTTAGAAATTGGAATTTGTCCCTAAAGGTTACACAATCAATAGAAGCATAGTACGCATGCAACCAATCCATCCCAAGAATAATATCAAAATCAACCATATCTAACTCCATAATGTCACAAGGTAATATTTTATACAAGATGTACATGTGACAACTTCTAGAAACTTTTATAGCAACAATAGATGAACTAATAAGAGTATTCACCTTATATAAATAATGCAAAAACTTAGGGTCAACATGGAACTTTTGGTCAACAAAAGGGGGTAACAAAATAAAGAGTGGCACTAGTATTAATCAATGCATACATATTAAATTCAAAGATTTTCAACATACCGGTTTCAACATCGGGGATTTCATCAACTCCTTACCTCCCAAGCAAAGCATAGAACTAGTTGTACCTTAGGGCACCATCTTGTCGGCCACCTCTCCCTAATGGGATCGCATTAGCACCTAGTGGATAAACATCCTTGCTCTTGTTGCAGTTTTGAGGGTAATTTATCACCTATTGCCCTATCTCTCCATAACTATAATAAACACCGATATTCCTCAAACATGGGTCACCATGAGCCTTAACATATTTCAGACACACACTAATAGGAGCCATACCCCTTACACCTTGGGCTCTTGGAAGATTATTTGCAACACTCTTCAAATACATGAGTAGCCCTTTTGCCTTGGTGGAACCGTCCATTCCTTTGGAACTTACCCTCAAAATAGGGCTTCTTAGCCTCATGCCCCTTTCTCTTTCTCAATTTCCCCTCTTCTATTTGTTTGGAATAGGTCATCAAATATGACAAGTCCATGTCATTACTCAACATGACAGATCAACATTCTTTACTAATCAAGTCGGAGACACCCATAACAAATTTGTTCATTCTCGACCTTGAGTCATCAATCAAGTGAGGAGCAAACTTTGAAAATTGGGTGAACTTGAGGGCATACTCCCTTACACTCATGAACCCTTGTCTCAAATTCATAAATTTCACCAACTTAGCTTCCCTTAATTCAAGGTAGAAGAACCGAATAAGGAAAACCACCTTGAACTCCTCCCAAAACACTACATAGTTGACTCCCTTTTCATCCTTCCATTGGTTTTACCATATTTATGTTATCCCTTAGATTTGGTAGGCTGCCTACTCCACCTTTTCCTCTAGTCTTACACCGAAGGTGGATAAAATTTTGTAGACCTTATCAATAAACCCTTGGGGGTCCTCACTCACCTTTGACCCATGGTATTCTGGGGGATTCATTCTTATGAAGTCTCATACCCGAGAGGCCAATCTAGGAGCATAAGTTGCTTGGGCCCTTGGTTGGCTTGATTAGACACCATATGTATATGCAAGGTGAGAGCATCCCTAAGCTCTCCATTAGTCGATTGCTCCCCAGGCATGCTGGCTCATCTTCCCCTCGTATTAGGCATGATCTAGCATAATAAAGAACAATCACTAGGTGAAAAGCTTACTTCAACTCTATAGCATGTTTTGGAACCTGAAGAAGGGACATTTCCTAAAATGTATAATGGCCTTTTACTCATAGTTTTGGTATGCAACATAACTATGAATAAGACTCTAATCAATACGATGTGTTAGACTCCGAGGATCGAATAACCTAGTGCTCTCATACTAAGGGATATTGTCCAAGGGATAATCAACATAAACACAAGAACTATAGTCATAGATAATATACAACAATATCTTTTAGTCATAGATAAAGTAGGAGCTCAGATTTGTCCCAAGGTCAGCCTTAAATATTCATGAAGCGGAATAAGTGATGTAACCCAAAGTACATCTTTAATTAAGTTATAAGAGATTTCTATCAAAATATAGAACCTTACCGTGGTTAGGGTGGATCCCATAGGGAATAAGGTCTATTCCTGGAGTAATTCTAAGCATTTACGATGAATTAATCTACTTATCTTCCAAAAAAGGTAATTAAACCAAAACTAGAATCCTCATGACAAGTGAAAGTGTTGTGAAATCAACAAGAGAAGTAACAAGGGTATTGTGTTCCCCATGAATTTATAACTTAGGGTAATTAGATAATCATAACCTTTTCTAGTGTGTTGCATGCAGAACATGTAAGTTATATTTACCTAAACCTTCGATACAGGTGAGACATAAATTTTACTATATTATTTGATCCATCCCTGCAATGCTGACTACTATTCCTTACCTTGTGTTCTAGTATAACCATCCCTTAATCCAGTTAGGTTTATTAGATGTCTGGGGTCACATTGCATCCTATTAATTATACCCTATCCCATTCATTACCCCCTTTAATCCATAAGTAAGAATTTCGGAGAGTTGTAATGTCAACCGCTATTAAAAAGTATTCTAAATGAAGAGATATTCAATACATATGCTTACTTTCCAAGGATTATGGATTATCTGGTTTACTTCATTAGTTCTTCATGGTTCGCACAAACCTAGTTATGGATTTAGCTATACATGATCATTGTACATGAAAAAAAGCATGGTATGTAATAGCATAACTAAGCACTTACAATGATGAATTGAAGAACAATAAATATGAAATATCCTCAAGAAATCACAATGTAATAAGTCAAGTGTAATGTAAAATAATCACAAGTAACAAAGGATCAATGTTCTAACTACTGTCTGGTACGTCCTACTTCTAAAAAGCCTATTTATTATAAGTATCACGACCTAAGCCTAGAGCCAAGACATGACTGACAAATGGGGAACCCGAAGGAATCCCAAACAAGCCTCATAGAATATCCCCCACTCAAGGCTCAGTTAGTGCTAAGTATAGTTCAGCGAGATAAATATCATGAAAATATGCTAGTCAAACATTTATAATGTCAATATTAATTATTGTTCAAAACATGCCAAGATTTCATGCATATAAATTATCCCACTAAAAACCATCATGTAGGGTGAGAAAATCTTTCACCAACATTTACTTTTAATTCAAAAGGACTCCCATATAAATAAACAATAGATTTCATAAACATTTAATTGGATCCTTGGACATTCAAATCATGCTTTCATTGAAAATAGAACAAATTAGGTGGGCTCTAGTCAAACCATCATTAAATCATACATTTTCAATGAGATTATACATAAACACTATGAGTTTATCAATTTAATCCACAATCTAAAGAACCCACCATGGTTTTCAAAGATCTAATGTAGCCTGATATAGGAATAGTAGGTGAAAAAAATTCATTCAATTGAGAGACAATTTGTATCAAAATATGTAATTAAACATAAATGATCTCACAATGTATGCATTTGGAGGTATGATAAGAAAACCCAGGAAATTACATAATGAAATTTGTAGAAATCAATGGAGAAAACTTAGGCTTAATGGATAAAAAATAACCCTCATATCTTAGAGCAAAATATAGAATAAGGTTGAAGAAGTCCTGAACTAGTTGAAGATCTTGGAAGATATTTGAGCTTGTTCATCAATGGAGGACCCCGAGTCTTCTTCTTCCTTGAGAGGTAAATTTGAAATGAGTGAAAGGGAAAGCTATTAGGGTATGAAATAGGCTTATGGAGTGAATATATGGTAAATGAGTAAAAGTACCTTTCTAGTATTGTAAAATGATAATAAAAAGTAAAAAAATGACATTTTACTGAGTTTGATCGGCCAAAATGGTGATCCAGATATCCCATTACCGTACCATTTGGTGCATTACCGAATGGGATCTTCAGTTAGACTTATATAAGTGTTTCTAAGGATTTCTATGTAACACCACACACCTTGCAATACTAGTACTACACAAATAAAATATGACATGGTTTAGTCAAATTAGCACTAATTTTTAAAAGTGCTTGAATCTCATGTTAATGGGCTATATGTGCGTCTAACGCTTAAGAAGGTCGAGTGCATACAAGTTTTGTGTCGAATTGAGGAGAACACAGCCTTAACCAAAGTCAGAGAATTGAGGTACTTGTAGGACTTAGTAAGCTAGAAGGTGAATCACCTACTTGCTTAGCTTAAATTTGCTAGCTAAAGGGAGACGAGGCCCGACGTCGAAATGGTCCGAGTCTGATTATGAATAAAGTCCGTGTTAAGGATGTAACTTTAGCCCATGTTTTAGAACCAGAAAGGGAATATATTTTCAGCCCAACAAGGATATTAAAAGGGCCAAAGTACATCACAATCTACTTGGCTAATTGGGTCCAAACTAAGTGAAGAGAAAGTTAAAAAATGGGCAGCCCAAGCCCATCAATTTGGAGACCCATTTACGCCCAAGTGTAAGGGACAAGCTGTTGGATAACAAGCTTCTTAATATGTCATAAACGTTGCTCAAAATTTCAAGAGTAGGTCGTCCAAGAGACCCTTGATAAAGGGCTTAAAACATCTCCCACAAGTCATTTGCAACTTGGCCAAAACAAAAATCAGATTCCTCTCTAAGTTTTCTCTCAACTTTTCTTGACATTGAAAAGCAATAAAAAGAGGCTTTTAGGAGGGTTAAGAAGGCTATCAACCTTGAAGACAAGGTAACTAATTGTAGTTGTGATTTTAGATAGTTTCTTCATAAAACAAGAAGTATATGCTAGTATATTTGTGCTAGAAAATTTTGACAGCATGTGTTTAGAAAGTCGTTGCACATTTGCATTTTGTTTTAGTGACTTCTCTATGGTTTGTTAGCTGTATTATTAAAAGACATTGATGTTCTTGTCAGGGATTGAGTTATATATATGACCCTAAATTTGGTTCCCTGATTTTTTTTTCATTTAACAAATGAGTTTTATTGTGCTATTTAAGTATAATGTTAATTGGAACTTGTGGGCTTTTGGATGGAAGGATATTGGCTCAAATCCTACATGACTTCTTGGTGCTGTTCTAAGACTATTTCAGGACTATATATATGCATGAATATTGTTGGAATAGTTTGGTTAAAGTTGGAACAGGTTTAGAATTGTCGACGTCGAAATGTAGCGAAGGGAGGTAACATTATGCTATCCATTCGTAAGTTGTTAGAATTGTTATGTATTGTGCTTTGTGGATTGTTGTAAGACTATTATGGCACTAAAACAGGTTATACATGATGTGTATATGATAATGGATGTTATAAAATATGATTAGGGGCGGAAAGGCTGAAAGAATACGCTCAGATTTATAAATACCCGCTTGTTGCCCGTGTTTTTGTTTTTCATGTGATTTTGCTGCCAAGGTGTATCTATTAGCTATTAATGCTAGTTTTATCACCTACTATATTATAGATAAATATTTGGAGGAACGGAAGATTATCTCGAGGTAGTAAGAAGGTCGTACAATAAGGTATGTAAGGCTACTTGATTTCGTATTGTTTAGCATAAAACATAGATCCTTCCTTGGCACATAAAGGCACTTGGCAACTCTGACATAACCGTTAACCATGTCTCCACTCTTTGACATATTCATATGCTCCTATACATAGTTACCTTCAAATTTGCATACATATATGGATACCAAGTTACATGGGTTCTTTTTGCCAAATAAAATTCATGAGTTATTTCATCTCATACGCATTTCATTATTTATGTGACGTACTCTTTTAATTGTCAAATTGTCATGTATGATTATCTATATGTCATATGTTAAATCTACAGTCCTACATCTCCAATATTATGACCATCAAAAGAATCATGTCAAAGGTAATTGAAAGGTAAAGTATATTATTTATTGATGGGTGGTAGCCCGAGGGGTAGAAGAATAACCTAGCCAGGGACGATCCTATCATGGGTGGTAGCCCAAGAGGTTAACGAATAACCTATCTAGGGATGATCTCAATACAGTTTCACCACTGATCAACTGGTCATTTGTATTATATTCTGTGCACATACTATACTATAAAGGTAAAGTAATATAAAAAAACATAAATTAAATGATCCCAAAGTATGACCAAGGGTGGCCTCTAATCTTACACCAATGCATGGTTTCATTTGAGTTGTTACTTCTTCATGTATAGTATATCCGACCTTACATATTCAGTATATTATCCCCTACTAATATCCCTTATAGGGGACCTACATTTCATACTGCAAGTACATGTGCTAGTAGATCTCCCAAGTAGGAGTACAGGATATCCAGCTGCTGTTAGCAAGCTCTAAGTTGCTTCATAGCTTTGCATGTCTAGAGCTTATATGTTTGTATTGTACAGTTAGTCAAGACGGGGCCTGTCCCGACCCTTATCAGTCACTTTTCCTTGTGTGGAGGCTTTGTATACTATGTAAATTAAAATGTGGTCCTATCTCATACTTTAAACACCGTGGTCCCAATGGCCTAGCCATATGCATTTCCTTTTGGCTTGTTATCACTGTTTATTTTAATAAAGGCATGTCAAATGTATAAATCCCTTATAATATGTATAGAAAATGCATAGACATAGGTTTGTTCTCCCGAGCCTCATCGATAATGGATGCTAGTCCGCCCTAACAGGACTTTGGTTGTGATAGAAGTGGTATTAAAACGGGTTATCCTAGGTAGTATACAAAGCCATGTCTATCTAGAATTTTGTTTTTCTATGTGTTATGCACCACATTCATAAGTAGGAGGCTATGTGGCATTTAGGAGTTGTTACTTTCTTTTCATTCTTTAGATCGTGCAATAAAGCCAAGTGTAATAGGTGCATTATGTCTAATTCCTAAATTATTTTGTACAGTAAGTATGCCAACAACTAGGCAAAACAAAGGTAAAAGGCAGGGAGTAGAAGTGATGGTTGGTATACCTAGTGAGATGAGACACCGAGATGAGGTTCAAGAAGAGTATCTGTCACAGACATCTCTAACTCCTCTAGTTCCTGATGAATTAGAAAGTAGTGAAATTCCCCAGAACCACCTATTGATGCTACCGTGTAGGATCTGAGAAATTCAGTCCAACTATTAACCTATATAGTTGCTAGTCAAAATCAAAGGCAGGAAGGTCTAGTTATAGGTACAAGTGGTGCGCATAGGGCAGTTGGCATAAGGATACGTGATTTCCTTAATTTCGACCCTCCAGCCTTCACTGGGTATAATCCTAATGAAGACCCGTCAGACTTTATTAATCAGATTCAGTGCACTTTAGATGTTATGCATGTGAGTGGTACAGAAGCTGTCGAGTTAGAGATATATAGGTTGAAGGGTGTAGCTATTATGTGGTATGAAGCTTGGAAGCAATCTAAGGGTATAGATGTACCTCCAACTACCTTGGAGGAGTTCAAAGAGGCATTTCTTTACCTTAATTTGCCACTAGAGATCCGAGAGGCCCATGCGGATTAGTTCTTGAACCTCCACTATAAGAATATAAGTATGAGGGAGTATAACTTTCAATTTAATTCCCTGGCTAGGTATGCACCTAATGTAGTTGCTACTATGGCAGATAAAGTTCATTGATATGTGGATAGATTGGATACTCTGGTTAGAGATTGTACCATTGCTTCGTTGCACAAAGACATGGATATAGCAAAAATGTAGGCTTTTGCACAGAAATTAGAGTATCAGAGGCAAAGGAGGACACAAGAGTTAGGAAGCGCACAATCTAAGAGGGCTCGGTCTACAAGACAGTTTAAACCACCCAAAGGTAAGCTTAGGACTCGATTTTCTAGTAGACCGCCTAGGCCATCATCTTCCTACTCTGCAGCCAGTGCTCCACCACAACTTCAAGGGTCTAGAAGTAATTATTTTGGTCAACGAGGTGAGGGACAAGGTACACGTATACTAGGATATTGGGTAGGCCAGCCAATGACTCTTAGGCAACCTTATAAAGAGTGTGGAAGAAGTCTTCTGGGTATATGTCATGTTTGGAGAGATGTTTGTTATTGGTGTGGTGTGCCAGGGCACATGATGAAAGATTGCCTGAGGAGACGTATGGTTGGTTTAGCACAATCTATTGGTTTAGATGTTGCATCATCATCGTCAGTTCGTCAATCAGGTATGGGTCAACAGGCACCTATTGGTCATGCTAGAGGTGTTAGAGGTGTAGCCAGCTCTAGTAGAGTCCAGAATCACACTTATGCTCTAGTGAGTTGGTAGAATTTGGAAGCTTCACCCAATATGGTCACAAGTATATTGTCCATCTTTTCACATAATGTATATGCATTAATTGACCCTATTATACACTATCATACATTACTCCACTAGTTGCTGGGAAGCTTATGAGAACACCCAAATTACTGAACAAACCATTTGAAGTGTTCACACCGACAGGTAAATATATTATGGCTAGAAGGGTTTATTATGACTATGCAGTAAGTGTTTGTTACCATGACACATTGGCTAACCTTATTGAGCTAGAAATAGTGGAATTTGAGTTTATAATAGGTATGGATTGGTTAGCTTCTTGCTATGCCACCGTGGATTGCCGAACTAAGAGAGTGTACTTCCACTTTTTAGATGAGGCAGTTCTAGAATGGGAAGGCAATATTGGAGCACCAAAGGGGAACCTTATCTCTTATTTTAAGTCTAGAAAGATGATATCCAAAGGATATATATGCCATTTAGTTAGAGTGAGGGATATGGAGGCAGAATCAGCAACTCTTTAATCAGTTCCAATAGTGAATGAATTTGTTGATGTGTTCCCTAAAGAACTCCCAAGATTACGTACAGAACAAGAAATAGATTTTGGTATTGAATTACTTCCAGGCACTGAACCTATTTTGGTTCCTCCATATAGAATGGCCCCGATAGAGTTGCATGAATTAAAAGAGCAATTAAAAGACTTGTTGGAGAATGGTTTTGTAAGACCTAGTGTGTCCCCTTGTAGTGCACTAGTTTTATTGTACGCAAAAAGGATGGCACCTTGAGAATGTGTATCGATTATTAACAATTGAATAGAGTGACAATTAAGAATAAATACCCCCTTTCGAGGATTGATGATTTATTTGATAAGTTATAAGTTGCCAAATACTTTTCAAAAATTGATTTGAGATTAGGTGATCACCAAGTGAGGGTGAAGGAGAAAGATATACCTAAGAATATTTTTAGAACACATTATGGTCACTTTGAATTTCTTGTTATATCATTTGGGCTAATGACTGCACCAGCTATTTTTATAGATTTGATTAAATAGGGTATTTAAGCCATTCTTGGATGCATTCATGATAGTATTCATAGATGACATTTTGGTATATCAAGATTAGAAGCGGATCACGCAAATCACTTATGACAAGTGTTATGAGTTGTTGATAATCGACAGTTGTATGCCAAATTTTCTAACTATAAATTTTGGATAATACCAGGGCATTCTTAGGTCATATTGTTTTTGATGAGAGAATAAGGGTTGATTCACAAAAGATAGAGGCTGTGAAAGATTGGCCATGACCAATAACACCTACGAAAGTTCGGAGCTTTCTTGGCAAGTTATTACAGGAGGTTTGTTAAAGGTTTTTCTTCTTTTTCTGCACCTCTAACAAAGTTGACACATAAGGCAACCAAGTTCCAATGGAATGATGCATGTGAAACGAGTTTCTAGGAGCTAAAAAATAAGTTAACTTCTACACCTGTGCTAGTACTTCCAGAAGACACTAAGGGGTATGCAGTGTATTGCGATGCTTCAGGAGTTGGCTTAGGGTATGTACTAACACAACATGGTAGGGTAATTACTTATGCCTCTAGTTAACTACGGCTTTATGAGAGAAACTATCCAACACATGAGCTTGAACTAGTAGTGGTTCTGTTTGCTCTGAAAATATAGCACCACTCACTATTTGTATAGGGTTCACATTGACATATATACTGATCATAAGAGCCTGCAATACATGTTTAATAGAAGGATCTAAATTTAAGACAACGGAGATGGCTATACCTAATAAAGGATTATAACATTAATATACTATACCATCTGGGGAAAGCAAATGTGGTCGATGCTCTGAGTCATAAGGCAATAATGAATATTGGTGATCGAGCTATGGTGAGTGAAGGAGTGGCTAAGGGTCTACGTCAGCTAGCCAGTTTAAGAGTTTGCCTTCTTGAAACTCCAGAGGAAGGGGGTATTGTACATAGTGCAGTAGTGTCTTCATTGGTATTGGAGGTGAAAGAAATATAGTTTGAGGATCCTGTTCTATGACAATTTAAGGAAAAAATGAGTCAAGGTACGATAAAGAGCTTTGACCTTGCACAAAATGGAGTACTTTACTGCCAAACTAGATTATGTGTGCCTGATATTAATGGATTAAGACAGAGCATAATGGAAGAAGCCCATCATTCCCGATATTCCATCCACCTAGGATCAACTAAGATGGACCATGACCTGAAGGGAATGTTTTAGTGGGGAGGCACAAAAAAGGACCATGCAGAATTTGTGGCTCAATGTACAAATTAGAAACAAGTGAAAGTAGAACACCAAAATCCATGAGGTTATATGCAGTGTATAGAGCTTCGAGTATGGAAGTGGGATATGATCAATATGTATTTTGTTACCGGCTTGTCTAGCTCATATCATAAGTTTGACTCCATATGGGTAATAGTTGACAGACTCACAAAGTCAGCACACTTCTTACTAGTCAAGAGTAATTATACAACTGAAGAATATGTCAAGCTATACCTCAAAGAGATAGGCCGCACAGAGTCCCAATCTCCATTATATCCTACCGAGGATCTCAATTCACTGCAAAGTTTTGGAAGTCCTTCCAAAGAAGTTTAGGGACACAAGTGAATTTGAGTAGACCATTCCACCCCAAACACATGGTCAAGTAGAATGCACCATTCAGACACATGAAGATATGTTGCGAGCTTATGTATTGGACTTTAAAGGTAGTTAGGTAGACCATTTGCCACTTATTGAGTTTGCCTATAACAATAGCTACCACACGAGTATCAAGATGGCACCTTATGATGCTTTGTATGGGAGGAAATGTAGATCACCAATTGGATGGTTTGGAGTGGGTGAAACTACCTTACTTGGGCCAAATCTAGTACAATAAGCCATGGAAAACGCTAAGGTAATATAGCCGCAGCTAGAAATACCCAAAGTCATCACAAATCATATGCGGATGCTATAAGGAGAGGACTGGAATTCTTAGTAGGGGATTGGGTATTTTTAATGGTGTCTCCAATGAAAGGGGTTAGGAAATTTGGTATGAAAGGAAAACTGAGCCCACATTACATAGGACCATACCAAATTATTAAGAGGTTTACGCAGGTTGCATATTAGCTAGAGCTACCCTAAGAGCATTCAATGGTTCATCAAGCTTTTTATGTCTCAATGATTCAAAAATGCATAGGTGATCGATATTGTATCACTCCTATTTAGGATGTACAGTTTATAGGAGATCTCACATATGAAGGGGTACCTATTGCTATTCTAGATTGTCAAGTTATGAAGCTAAGGTATAAAGACATAGCTTCAGTAAAAGTATTTTGGAGAAACCAGCAGGTAGAAGAAATAACATAGGAGGCAGAGGACACGATGAAATTAATGTACCCTTACTTATTTGATGCTAAAGAGGAAGTCCAGCATGCAGAATTAGGACACTAATAGGTACGTGTGATTGAATATTTAATATGTTGTCAAATGTTTATGTGAGTAAAAGGTTTAAACTTGGTTAAGCTATTCGATTGTATTAACATTCGAGGATGAATGTTCCTAAGGGGGGAGGATGTAACAACCCATACCTTACAATACTAATACTACATAAATGAAACATGACATGATTTGGTCAAATTAGCACTAATTTTGAAAAGTACTTGAATCTCGTGTTAATGGGATATATGTGCATCTAATGCTTAAGAGGGTCGAGTGCATACATGTTTTGTGTCGAATTGAGGAGATCATTGCCTTAAACAAAGTGAGATAATTGAGGTGGTTGTAGGACTTAAGAAGCTAGAAGGTGAGTCACCTACTTGCTTAGCTTAAATTTGCAAGCTAAACAGAGACGAGGCTCGACGTCAGACTAGTCCGAGTCCAATTATGAATAAAGTCCATGTTAAGGGTGTAACTTCACTAATGTTTTAGAACCATAAGTGGAATATTATTTCAGGCCGAGAAGTATATTAAAAGTGCACAAGTAGACCACACTCTACTTGGCTAATTGGGCCCAAACTAAGTGAAGAGAAAGTTGAAAAATGGGCAGCCCAACCCATCAACTTGGAGACCCATTTAGGCCCAAGTGTAAGGGCCAAGCTGCTGGATAACAAGCTTAGTGATATGTGGTAAAAGGTGATCAAAATGTCAAGAGTAAGTCGGCCATGATACCCTTTAGAAATGTCTCAAAGCAGCACCCACAATTCATTTTCAACTTGGCCAAAACAAAAATCAAATTGCTCTCTAAGTTTTCTCTCAACTTTTCTTGACGTTGAAAAGCAACAAAAAGAGGATTTTAGGGTTTTTAAGGAGGATTTAAACCTTTAATACAAAGGTAACTAATTATAGTTGCGATTTTATATAGTTTCTTTATGAAAAACAAGAAGTATATGCTAGTGTGTTTGTGCTAGAAAATTTAGATAGCATGTGTTTAGAAAGTTGCTGCACACTTGCATTTTGTTTTAGTCACTTCTCTATGGTTTGTGAGCTGTATTATGAACAGAAGTTGATGTTCATGTCAGGGATTGAGTTATAGATATTACCCTAAATTTGCTGCCCTGATTTTGTTTTTATTTAACAAATGAGTTTTATTATGCTATTTAAGTATAATGTTGATTGGAACTTGTGGGCTTTTGGATGGAAGGCTATTGGCTCACATCCTTCATGACTTCTTGGTTCTGTTCTAAAAGTATTTTAGGACTATCCATTTGTATTAATATTTTTGGAATAGTTTGGTTAGAGTTGGAACAGGTTTAGAATTGTCGACGTCGAAATGTAGCAAAGGGAGGTAACATTATGTCGTCCATTTGTTGGTTGTGTAGAATTGTTATGTGTTGTGCGTTGTGGGCTGTTGTAAGATTGTTATGGAACTATAATAGGCTGTACATAATGTGTATATGATAATAGATATTAGAAAATACAATTAGGGGCAAAAAGGTTGAAAGAATATGCTCGGGTTTATAAATACTCACTTGTTGCCCGTGTGTTGTTTTTTTTATGTGATTGGGCTTCCAAGGTGTATCTATTGGCTATTAATGCTAATTTTATCACCTACTATGTCATAGATAAATATTTGGAGGAAGGAAAGTTTATCTCGAGGTAGTAATGAGGTCGTACAATGAGGTATGTAAGGCTACATGATTTCGTATTGTTTGGCATGAAATATAGATCCTTCCTTGGCACATAAAGGCACTTGGCAACTCCGACACAACCATTAACTGTGTCTCCACTCTTTGACATGTTCATATTCTCCCATACATAGTCACCTTCAAATCTGGATACATATATGGATACAAAGTTACATGGATACTTTTTGCCAAATAAAGTTCACGAGTTATTTCATCTCATACGTATTTCATTATTTATGTGACGTACTCTTTTTATTATAATATTAACTTATATGATTATCTACATGTCACATGTAACATTTACAATCCTACAGCTCCAATATAGTGACCACTAAAAGAATCATCTCAAAGGTAATTGAAAGGTAAAGTATATTGTTTATTGATGGGTGGTAGCCTGAGGGGTGGAAGAATTACCTAGCTAGGGACGATCCTATCACAGGTGGTAGCCCAAGGTGTTAAGAAAGGAAGATCCCAATACAATTTTACCACTGATCAGTTGGTAATTTATATTACATGTTGTGCATAAACTATACAGTAAAGGTAAAGTAATATAAAGAACATAAAGTACATGATCCTAAAGTATAACCAATGATGGTCTTTAATCTTACACCAATGCATGGTTTCATTTGAGTTGTTACTTCTTCATATATAGTATGTCCATCCCTTACATATTAAGTACATTATCCCATTTTGACATCCCTTATGGGGGTCCTGCATTTCATGTTGCAGGTACAAGTGCTAGTAGATCTCGCCCGTAGGAGTATAGGATATCTAGCTGTTGTTACCAAGATCTAGGTTGTTTCGGAGCTTTGCATGACTAGAGCTTATATGTTTATACTGTACAGTTAGTCGAGGCGGGGCCTTTCCCGACCCTTGTCAGTCATTGTTCCTTATGTAGAGGCTTTGTAGACAATGTAAATTAAAGTGTGGTCCTATCTTGTACTTTAAACATTGTGGCCCTAATGGCCTTGCCATATGCATTTCCTTTTGGCTTGTTATCACTGATTATTTTCTAAAAGGCATGCCAAATGTAGAAATTCCTTATAATATGTATAAAAAGTGCATAGACACAGGTTAGTTCTCCCGAGCCTCATCAGCAATGGGTGCCAGTCCGCCCTCACGGGACTTTGGGCGTGACATTCTAGAACCATTTGGCAATGTGGGGAATACAATCACCAAGTCACTGAATAGACATTTAGCTTACCAAATTATAGATCCCATACATGCCTTAATTGAAGTGATCATAACTTTTTACTGTATTCTCATATAAGCCAAAATTGGGTGTATTGGAAAGATAATTCAAAGATTTTTAATTTAATAGGTAATGGGTCACCTAGATATCTATATGTTAAGAGGTATGACCATTTGAAGTTGACTCTTACGTGAACTCATACTAAAATTAAGTCGATAGGGATTCTATGGAGTAGCCTCAACATAGAGATCTCCTGAAAACCTTAAATCACATGTAATATACTTTGAATACATAGCAATTTTTCCTATCATATTAGAAGTTATTATGTTTGGCATATACACATATGAGGAATGAATTAAGTCTTAG
Organism: Solanum sejunctum; assembly: GCA_025642045.1. Taxonomy (NCBI): domain Eukaryota; kingdom Viridiplantae; phylum Streptophyta; class Magnoliopsida; order Solanales; family Solanaceae; genus Solanum; species Solanum sejunctum. The sequence continues at coordinate 17,347 of JAOTQJ010141213.1, forward strand.
ATTAAAATTTTAAGGTGTCACAATATCTCCCCTCGGGAATTCATCCTCGAATGAGAATTGAGCTAGCACGAATAGAGTTGAATGACATATAAAAACCTTTCATGAATGCAATAATGCAATTTAAATGTCGATTTCATGAAATTTTTAAACATGTGCATAAAGTTTTATTCAAAACCAACCATAGGTATGCATGCATGTATTATTGTAAGAACCCAAACTTTTTATGATATTAATGGAGCTTGGAAATTTGGTTCTAAAAAACATTGGAACAAGGTGATGCATCATGCCATTACAGTCCGTATGAGGCTATACAGATCATGTGAAGTCTCCTTGAAGTGGTCTTTAGCCTTGTGTGGAAGTATTAGCCTTGATGTTGAAGTTTGGTACTAAGGCATACCAAATATTGACCTCACGTGGTCCATGTGAGGCTTCATGGTCCCTGCAGTGGACTGTATGGTCGCCTTGGCCTTGAAATTCCAAATTTTTTATCCAAGGCATTTCAAACAGACCCTCTTACAGACTGTATGGTCCTTCATCATCCACGAGTCCTTCCATATGGACATTGGAGTGAAAATTTACTCTGCATCGAATTAACATCTCAGAACATCACTTATGGAGAATTTTTCTAAGTAAAGCTTCATGAAAGGGCACACGGTCTGTGTGACCTCTCATGGGCCATGAAGTCCTCTATATGGTTGTTGGCGTGCAATTTTTCTTTGTATGAAATCGTCAAGCTCAAGATAACTCACTTTCAAATGCTCAATTCACGCTTATTATGTCATTGGCCTCCTTCATCAAGTCAAGTTGAAAGTAATTCCATTGGCTAAGCTTTTCAAAAGAATCGATAAAGGGACAACTTTAAATGGTCATATCTCTTAGTACAAAAAGAAATGGGTGGACCATTACCTATCAAATTAAATATCTTCAAATTAGCTTTCTAATGCATCTAGTTTCACCTAATTCTAAGTTCGGATGAAGATGTTATGCATATGTATGGTCTCACGAGAGGGTTCACGATCCACTGGACCTTGTATAGACCGTGAGACCTTCTCACGAAACCCTTGACCAGAAACTTTGTTCCACTTCATTAAGGATTTTTCTGTAAATTTTGCTACTCCTAAGGGACTTTTGTGACTTCCTATGCTATTCTAAGACCTCCAAATGATCTATACTCTATTTCCCTTATTCAAATTCACTCTTACACTTAAAAGTATTTCAACTCTCTCTTAAGAAATCTCTCAAAGACTCTTGTGAAGACTAAGCTTGGGAATCAAGGGAAGACTCTTTTCTTCATCAAATTTCTTATTTAATCTTCTCAATTAGCTATGGTTCATAGGATGATTCTTTGCCACTTTCAGCTATGAATACTCAAACTCTTTTTATTCTTTATTTATGGAATTTAAGCTTACTTTAATTATGGGTTTTCAAGATTATTGTTTATCAAATTCAATTGAAGTATGGGGTATGCTTTATTATTTATTTTACCTTGATTTAAGCCCTAATATGATGAATTACATGAGTACTATGAAGATCTGAATATGCATTGTCCCTTTAAAGTTCGATTTAAGTACGGGTAATCTATATTATTATTTGAATGTAGATTTACTTATGGATTTATTTGAATTTCATATTTTATTTTTGATTTTAGATGGAATCTATATTGCTCGTGCTAATCTCAAATCATTTATGGTATATGCATTCATGATAATTGGAATTTATGAAAATTATGAATTGGCTTAAGCCCAATATGTTTATCTATATGATTTTGATATGATTACAATTATGACAAGAATGTGAACATATAAATGTCTATGATACTGGCTCTTTGATCATATTGGGTTTTTACATCCCATTGGATAATGTTAATAGGCTATTCCTATGCATGAAAAGTATGATATGATATGTGATTTAGCATTTGAGCCCAAGTATGATTTACAATGAATGATGTTTTTCTTTTAAGCCCAAGTGTGATTGAAATGATTTGATAAGCCTTACATCTCTTTGAAATCATGTATATGTATGTGTATTCTTGTGGAATTATGATTTAGCACCAAAGGATTATGGGTGTTAGACTATCCCAAAGGGCCCTCTCCTCTTTTTTGAACTATGTGCCAAATATGTATATGTTTATGAAAATCCTATTCAAAATAGGGGTTCCCATAAAGAAGGTTAACTTTTCGAAATGGTGGTCCCCATAAGGAGAAGTATAATATGATATGATGTGAAAATTCTATCCGAAATGGGGGTACCCATAAGGAATGTTGCATCTCAAAAATAGGGGTGCCTATAAGGTGAAGTACAGTTTACCTTCGACAAGTAGACCACCTTGTCACCATTGGGGATTACACCAGGATTCTAAGTAATAGCTTGTTTGGTCTTATATATGTCTGTTGAGGTCATATCCCCACTATATATTAGCATTGTGGCATTTCATGCATCATGGACTTCATGGCATATTGTTATATCACTCTTTATTTCTATATATTTGTTTCTATATTATGTGCCCTTGTCATCTAACATTGAATGTAGGTTTGACAAGTTATATACATTGCATGCTCGAATTTTTAGTTCATTCAAACATACTAACGTATACTTTTGCCTACACGATCTAACTATGTGGGGACCTGAGACTACCTTCATCCACTGTTTGATGGTTAGATCAGATTTTAAAAATTGAGGTGGTGATTCCTATCTTTCAAGGACATTCCACCATCTATCTACCTTATTTTGCTTCTATTTTACTATTTACTTTGAGGTTGAGCATGAGACATGTCTTGGCCCTTATCGTATCTTATGACTAGAGGCATTTTTGAACATCTTATTGACTCTTGTTGGATTTGTATGTTATATGTTGTAATTAGAGCTTAGATGGCTATCTATTGGATATGACTATTATGAATTGATTATGAGAATTATGATAAACATGTATGTTTAATGTAGAAATTTCGAAGATCTTAAGTCCCATATTGCCCCGATAGAGTGAGTCATACTTATCTGCTCCTTAGTTCTTCTGTGTTATATGTTATATCCTATGTGAATTTATCTTAATTCCTTATCCCTATGATATCCCATCGCCTGAGTCCTACTTTACTATTCCTTAGAACTAACTATTTACTGTATATATTTATGCTTTCAAACCAATGATGTGAATATTGATACTTGAGGCTTGTTTGGGGACTCTAGAGTTCCCATTCATCATATCACTCTTAGACTATAGTGTGGTTTACGACAGACATGGTGCTGGAGCATTAGGTTAATAAATAGTCATCGGAGTCTAAAATAACGCATCATGTATAGTCTTATTCATGGATGTGAAGTGCACCACATCTATGTGTTAGAGGCTACAAGGCATTTTAGGAAATATTTCAATTTCTTTTCATTCCTATCGTGCCATCGAACATGTCATAAGATTTCCTATGATTATTCCTCCCTGCCAAATAAGAAGAGTTACTTTTGGCTCATAATACAATCAAGGCAAGGAAGTGTTATAGCTAATCTTATAGGTGAGGTAAAAAGGGAGACGTTGAAGGGTTTGTATTCTTTGATAAGATTAAGGAATTGGGTTGAGTGAATGTAATGATGTTTTCCTTCCTATTCAGAATGGGGCTAAATATTCTATTATTATTGATGTCATGGCAAAGCAAGACTCAGACCTATCATTAGTTTTGTTCAGGAGGTTGGCTGCCAAAAATAAGATAGAGGCTTTCTTACAAAGGTGAGATGGTATAATTCAATACCAAGATCGGTTGTGTGTTCTATATGTTGAAGATCATAGGAGGGAGATCATGAATAAGGCTCGTAACTCTTAATATTCTACTCACCTAGGCTTTACTAAGATGTATTGGGATTTGAGGGAAGTGTATTGGTGGCATGGTATGGAGAAGGACATAGTCAAGTTTGTATCTGAATGCCCTAATTGTCAACAAATGAAGGTTGTGCACCAAAAGCCCGTCAGTTTGAGTCAAGATATTGAAATTCCTACTTGGAAATAGGAAGATGTGAACATGGATTTTGTGGTTGGTTTGCCTCAGACACGAAGCCAATTTTACTCAATTTGGGTTATTGGTGATCGAATAACTAAGTTGGCTCATTTCCTACTAGTCAAGACAACCTTTAGTGCTTAAGATTATGCAAGGTTGTATATCCAAGTGTTAGAGAGCATGCATGGTCTTCCTAGGTCTATCATATAAGATCGTGGCATCCAATCTTCTTTACTTTTGTTGAAGTCTTTTTAAAGAGGACTTGATGCTAAGGTGAAGTTGAATACTGCCTTTCAACAAACTGATGGACAAGCCGAGAGGACAATTTAAACTTTGGTGGAAATATTGAGGATTTGTGATATGGAATTCAAGGGTAATTGGGATGACCATCTTCCACACATTGAGTTTTCTTATAATAATATCTTTCATGCTATAATTTGGATGTGTCGTTTGAATCTTTATATGGTAAGAGGTGTCGATCTCCAGTGGGGTAGTTTGAGTTGGGAGAGATGGCTTTGATTACTCCAAATTTTGTGTTAGAGGATATCAACAGTGTAAAGTTGACTAAGAGATGTTGAAGATGGTCCAATGTCGCAAAAAGTTCCATTCAAATGTTAGGAAAAAAAGATCTTGAGTTTTATGTTAGTGGTTCGATGTATGTGAAAATTTTACCAATGAAGGATGTGATGTATTTTGTTAAAAAGGGGCAAATTGAGCCCCCGATAAGTAGGTCCTTATGATATTATTGAGTGGATTGCGAATGTGGCCTCTATATTGGATATTCCTCTAGATTTGAGTTCTATTCACTCAATTTTTTTTGTGTTTATGTTGAGGAAGTTGCTTGGTGATTCTAGCACAATTATGCCTTCGAAAGGCATTGAGGTTGGGGGGGGGGGGAGAATTTGTCTAATGAGGAAATTCTAGTTGAGATTTTTGATATGCAAGTGAAGTTTATTTGCAACAAGGATATGGATTTGGTTGATACACTTTAGAGAAATCAAGATGTTGAAAGTGCTACATGGAAAGTGGGGTCACGTATGATTCAATGATAACCCCATCTTTTCGAATCCACTCAAGCCTAAGGTATTAGGTTCTTTCATTTCTGAAGTAGTCCTAATTCTTCTACTCTAAGTTTCCTGGATGACATGCATACATATGAACGGAAATGTTTTTAAGATGTTTTAAATGATTTGGATTTATTTTGATATGAGTTTTAATGACTTTATGAATTTCAAATGATGAAATATGCATAGTACCTTGTGTTTGGATGTTTCATTTTCTATGTCAAGCCTTTCAAGCCTTGTTAGCATACTCGAGACTAATGTTCCCAAGGGGTAGATGATGTAAGGACTTAGACTTTGTATGACCTTAATGGAACTTGAAAATTTTGTTCCAAAAATTTTTGACTAAGGTGACTCTTCATTGAAGTCTTCACAATCCATGTGAAGCTATATGGATAGTGTGGAGGCCCCTTAAAGTGGAATTTCACATTGTGTATGAAGTATTAGCCTTGATGTGGAAGTATGAAACTAAGGCATACAACACATAGACCCCACACGGTCTGTGTGGTGTACTCTATGGTGGCATTGGCCTTGAAAATCCATATTTTTTAGACAAGGCATTTCACACGAACCCTATCACAGACCGTGTGGTCCTTCGTGGTACGTGACGCCGTCTATATAGGTGTTGGAGTGAAAATTTCTAATAATGGGATCACCATCTCAAAACTTCATTAATGGAGAAGCTTTCCAAGGTAAAGTTTCATGGAAGGCCACATGATCTGTGTGACCTCTCACAAGCCGTGAAGCCCATCGTATGGGTGTTAGCATACAATATTTCTATGTTTGGAATTTTCAAGGTCAAGCTAAGTTCACTTTCAATCCCTCAACTCAAGCATATTTTTGTGGTAGAGGGTCATCAAGGGTTTCCTTCATCAAGCCAAGTTCAAAGCAATTCCATTGGCTAAGCTTTTCACAAAAATCGATAGAAGGGTCAACATTAAATAGTCATATCTCTAAGGACAAAAAAAACTAGGTGGCCCACTACCTACAAAATTAAATCTTTTTGAATTAGCTTTCTAACACATTTGGTTTCACCTTATTCTAAGTTCTTTCAAGAGTTATGCCCATTTTTGTAAAGCCCAACCATGTTAAGTTTCTTGTGAATTGGCTAACGATGGTCTCACGGGATGGTTGACGATTTGTGCGAGCTTGTACAAACTGTGGAACCTTCGTACAGGACCCCAGCGAGAAATTTTATTCTTGTTCATTAATGGTTTTTTGTAATTATGGCTACTCGTATGGGACTTTTGTGACTTCCTATGCTATGCTAAGACCTCCAAATGACCTATACCTTATTTCCCTTATTCATATTCACTCTTACACTAAGAATTATTTCAACTCTCTCTTAAGGAACCACTCAAAGTCTCTTGTGAAGACTATGCTTGGGAATCAAGATAAAACTCTTTTCTTCATCAAATTTCTTCTTGAATCTTCTCAATTAGCTAAGGTATGTTGGATTAATTCTTTGCCACTTTCAACCAAGATGACCCAAACTCTGTTTATTCTTTATTTATGGAATATAATCTTACTTTAATTATGGGATTTGAAGATTATAGTTTATAAAATTTATTTGAAGTATGAGCTATGCTTTTTTGTTTATTTGAACTTGATTGAAGCCATAATATGTTGAATTACATGAGCATTATGAAGATTTGAATATGTATTTTCCCTTTAAAGTTTGATATAAGCATAGATAATCAATATTATTATTTGAATATTGATTTTACGTATGGATTTTCTTGAATTTCATTATATATTATTGATTTTAGTATAATTCTATATTGCTCGTGCTTATCTCAAATCATTCATGGCATGTGTATTCATGAGCATTGGATTTTATGTAAATTATAAAGTGGATTAAGCCCAATTATGTTTATGTATATGATTCTGATAAGATTATGGTTATGACAAGAATGTTATTACATAAATGTCTATGATATTGGCTCTTTTAGTATATTAGGTGTTTGCACCACATTTTATAATTTGAATGTGCAGTTTGTATGTATGAAAGATATGATATGAAATGTGATTTGGCATTTGAGCTCAAGTATGAGTTATTATGAATGATGTTAACTTTTCATCCCAAGTGCACATTGAAATGATTTGATAAAACTTTCATATCTTTGAAATCATATATACATATACGAATTCTAGTGGGATGATGATTTAGCACTGAAGGATTAGGAGTGTTAGGGATATCCCCAAGGGCCCTCTCCCTTTCCTTGAACTATATGCTAACCATAGATATATATTTCTGAAATTCCTATTTGAAATAGGAGTGTCCGTAAGGAAGATTAACTTTATGAAATGGGATATCCATAAGGAGAAGTATAACGTAATTTAATGTGAATATCCTATCAGAAATGGGGGTGCTTGTACGGGAGGTTGCTTCTTTGAAATGTGGGTGACCATAAGGCAAAGTATAGTTTACCTTTGTAAAGTAGACCACCTCTTTACCGAAATGGTGATTACATCAGAATTCCAAGTAATAGCTCTCTTGATCTTATATATGTTAGTTGAGGTTACATATCCACTATATATGAGCATTATGACATTTCATGCATCATGGGCTTCATGGCATATTGTTATATCACTCTTCATTGCTATATATCTCTTTCAATATTATGTGCCCTTATTATCTAAAATTGAATGCTAGTTTGATACGTCATACGCATTGCATGGCCGCTTACTTAGTATATTCAAATGTACTAAGACATACTTTTGACTACATGATCTAACCATGTAGGGACCGGAGACTACCGTTATCTACTATATGACAGTTAGACTTGAATAGCAAAGTGTTGTGGTGAGTCCTATCTTCTAAGGAAAAGCCACCACCTATCTACCTTATGTTTCTTCCATTCTTCTATTTACTTTGAGGGTGAGTCCGTAACATGTCTTAGCCTCTGTCCTATCTTGTGACTAGAGGCATTGTTGGACATCTTATAGACTCTTCTCGAATGTATATGTTATGTGTTGTAATAGGTACTTATCATTATGGTTATCTACTCGATATGGCTATTATGGATGGATTATGAGAATTATGTTAAGCATGTGTGTTTGATGTGGAAATATGAAAGATTCTAAGTCCCGTATTGCACTATAGAGTGAGTCATACTTACCGGCCCCTTAGTTCTTATGTGCTATGTGCTATATGAATCCATTATCCCTATGACATCGCAATAGCATGAGTTCTACGTTCATGTCTCTTAGAAGTATGTGTTTACTATTTATATTTATACTTCTGAACCAATGATGTGAAATGGATACTTGAGGGTTGTTTGGGAACTCTCGGATTCCCATTCACCATATCACTCATAGACTCTTGGTCTAGGTTGTGATAATTATGCATTAAAATAAAAAATGAAGGAGTTTTGAGATTTTTAGCTAGAGTATCTTAAAACCTTAAGATTCAGCAGAATGAAAGAGATAAGGGTATTACTTCTTCATATTTGTTCCTACTAACCATCTGACAATTGAACTATATGATTCCTCCGAAGGACCTTGGTGGATGTAACAGTTATGTTCCTCAATCTTTGGACTTACGTATCTAATATTTAAATTGGGACTTCTCCATAAGTCAAGTTTTCTTTAACATTTACAACCTACACTGCCACAATGGAACTTAGGTCACCTACACACTTCCTCAACGTGGACACATGAAAAAATTGGATTAACCATAATCATCTCTATAAGCAACTCAAACTCATATGGAATCTAGCCAACCTGTCTCAAAATTTTATAAGGCCCTATGTACCTACGGTTCAACTTTTCCTTTTTTCCAAGACGAACCACACATGTCATGGATTAGATCTCCAAATATGAACAATAATTAACCTTGATATTAAGATCTCATTCATTAGTGATGGAATAATACTTTTCTTGACTTTGTGCCATCTTTAATATCTTTCTTTTCAACCACATCTTTTTTCAAAGCTTCCAAAACCTAATTTGGACCTGTCAAAGCCATCTACCATACTTCAAACCAACCCACTGGGGATCTACAATGCCTCCCATAAAAGGCCTCAAATAGTTCCATCTCGATAATGGAGTGGTAACTTTTATTGGAAGCAAACTCAATGAGTGGGAGTTTATCATCCTAACTACCCTTAAACTCTAACACACAAGCCTTAAGCACATCCTTAAAGGTTTGAATGGTCCTCTTAGATTGACCATCCATTTGTAGGTAAAATATCGTATTAAGCTTGACTTTAGTACAAAGACCTCTTTGAAAGTATATTACAAAGTGGGATCCAAATAGAGTACTGCGATCCAAAATTATTGACAAAGGGACCCATGCAACCTAACCAACTCATGGATGTACAACATAGCATAGTCTTTGGCACCATAGGTTATCTCGTCTGGTAGGAAGTAAAATCACTTTGTTATTCTATCAACAATAACCTAAATGGTGTCAAAACGCTTCTTAGTCTTAGGTACACTAACCACAAAATTGAAATGACTCCCAAATTTCTCGAAAATGTGCCTCGAAAGTACCCAAAATCATAATTTCTATATATCTAAAAATTCATGCATCATATCATAATATCAACTTTATATTCTTGTTTAGGGGTAATATTGAGTGAAAAATGGGTCTCACCCCGATTTAAGAGTAACCGTAATAAAATTTGAAAATCGCAAAAGTGCGATTTCCAGTGAGGATCCGCACCCCTAGTGCGACACGCCAAGGGCGCGCTACTATGTATTTTTGTGAACTATTTTTCTACCTCAGTCCAAGACTTTTGGGACTTAGACTAAGTGTTCCCATGTGTGAAAATACCTATACTTAGCGTTGCTTCACCCTTATATCATTGAAGAAATTTCCAAATACTCTTCAAGCACTTAGATAATATTTCACCTCCAAATTTCAAGTCCCAAAACATTTCCGAATCTTATGGTTCTATTCAAGCTTCAAGTCTCCATCTCCAATCTTCTTCAAGGATTCTCCAAAGTCAAGGTATGTGTGTTTCTTTAGTTGGTTACTTTCACTCATGATGCCCAAGCTTTCTTCTACCTAATATTGCATGGTTTAAGATTGATTTATTCATGGCTCTCACTTATTATGAATTTCACTGCACACTAAGTTAGAATTATGTGAAATTATAATTGGGTTAGTATGTCTTGAGCTATGAAGCTAAGATCTATTGTGTGATTTAATGAAGGGTTTTGATGTATATTGCTTGAGGGTGTTACCAAGTATCTATTGATGGTTTTACATTGAATCTTCCTACATGATTCCACTCTTGAAATTCATGATTTTACCCTAGTACTACACACCCGCCAAGTGTTTGATTAAAGATCTGGTTTTGATTTCTTGAGGAATTGAAGGTCCAATGCATATCTTATGAGATAAATGAGTTTATAATGATGAAATAAATGTATGTATATGATATTCTTCTAAATAGCGTCGGAAAGTGACCATACCTTACTTGGGGGGGTGAATAGCCCAGGTAACCATATTGAGGGGTCTGTACCTTCATACTAATCCAGGGGTTGTGCCTTTTGTAAATGGGTTAAGGGGTTAGTCCTTAATCACCAAGGATGGTAGGGTGACACTATCCACAAACCAATCAAGGGGTTCATACCTTGGTAACTAGGTTGAGGGGTTAGTACCTTAATCACCATATGTGGTAGGGTGCAACAATCCACCAACTAACCAAAGAGTACTGTACCTTGGTAAACTATAGGTTCTATAATGATGGTCTTTTCTTACATATATATTATGTTATATGAATATAACGTTATACACTTTCCTTAGAATGCCCCCATAATTGCAATTCTATCATATCTCAAATCGAGGATATTTAAACATCCTTCCACGTAGCTCAAGAAGGCCCTATGATGTATTTTACTTCAATTTCTCAAAATTTGTAGAATTTTAAAAATCTTACTATATATTCTTGTTAAGAGGCAAATTTGAGTAGGAAAATGAGTACCTAAAAGGTATACTTTGTCCATGCCAAGAAAAATAACTTTTGGTGAAACTTTTCAAAAATAGTAGTTGTCCGCAATGCGAACTTGATGTGGACCAGTTCAAAAAGTTCCAAAGGCAATTGGGTATTAACCGTTTATCTATATACACAAAAATCCCTCATTATCTAGCCATTTTGAGACCTAAAAACCAAACCAAAAACCTCTCAAAATCCTCTCTAATCTACATCAAATTCTCCACTCATTCTTATGGTTTCCAAGAAGTGTTGTATGAATTCAAGGAAACTAAGTCAAGCCATAAATCCTCCTCAAGATTCAAGAGACCCAAAACTTATTTGGATCTAAGGATTTTATTCAAGCTTCAAGCCTCCATTTTAAATCTTCTTGAAGAAACCCTCCAAAGTCAAGGTATGTAGGTTTTATCTATTGGCTTATTCCATCCATAGTGATCTAATCTCCCTTTTACTAAATTTGCATGACTTAAAGTTGATTTTTAAAATGAGTTTACTATTATGAACATGTCTATAGTCTATAATCTTTGTTAAAGCTATGTAATGTTCTAATTCTTTTGCTACATTTTGAGCTATAAATCTTGGATCTAGTGTAAGATTTAATGAGGAGCTTTTATTTTATAATGCTTCAGGAGGGGTCTTTAAGGGTTTCCCCACATTGTTGTTATAAGTATTCTTTTGGTATGACGGCTTACCACCAACGGATATAGAGGGGGGTCTATAAGGGTTTCCCAATGTTCTGGTTGCACAGAGCCTGTCCTGTGATCATGGTTGAGCTTAGCTTGATGGATTGGAAGTCTTATGGTAGTTTGGGATACTTGCATCGCATGCTTCTAATGAGTGTAGATCACGTAAGTTTATAATATGATAGTTATGGATGGTCAATCTATTTGGTCAACTCCAATGGTCTAGTCACTTCCCTAAGATCAATTTGAGGTTTGGGTTATTTTCTCAAGTGTGGAGGAGGGTAGGTGATATCTCTAAGTGTCCTATAGAACTATAAATGAGCATTTTGATCATTGGTGGAGTTGTTAGGTGGGCTTGTGCACCAGTTGTCTCTATTGGGTTTCATGAATAGGGTTTTAAAACCCTACCTTGGTATGTTTGTGGTGGTCTTTAGTGATGAGGTATTGATTTATTTAGAGCTTCAGAATCATATTGGGGTAATTTTTGCAACCCTTGGGAAAAGAGAGGTTGTTTCCTAAGTATGACAGGTCTGCATTGTGGATAGCAAGAATATGGTTAGAATTATTAAGGATTAAGAAATAGGTGTGTACTATTTTTTCCTAGTAATTCTAATGTTACGGTCGGTGCTCTAGGTGGCCTAACATATGTTGCTGGTTGTGGCAAGGAGTAGACTAGTAGGGTCCATCGGTTGGTTAGACTGAAAGTTAAGTTAAGGGAAGTTAAGCATGGTAGTGTAGGATTCTTGATTGTTCCAAATTTTCTTAGGTTAAGAGGTCTAGATTAGGCAAGTCCTTCATACTACCTCATTTTATTTGGAAGTTTTCGGTGAGAAGATGATAGACTGGAGGTTGTCTCCCAAGGGGGAGATGGTGATTATGGTACCAAGTGGGTTAGGTGTATTAAAGGTTGATAATTGAGATGAGGATTGTTAGTCCTTATAGAGTGTAAAGGGAGATTTGTAAGGTTGCCTATGATTGAGAATCGCCTATAGTAGGGGTATCATTTATCCGGTTTATCATGCTTATAGGTTGATGGGATATCTTGGTAACTCCAGTACTATAGAACTCTTTGAAGTTGTGGGTGAGGTTGAGGATCAATTGTCTTAGAAAGAGTTTCTAGTGGAGGTATTGGATGGATGAGTGGAGAAGTTGACTAATAAGGATGTAGTGTAAAGGCCCTTTGAAAGAATCATGAAGTCAAAAGTATCCTTGAGGAGCCAGAGAGGGCATGGAAAGGCGACATCTGTACCTCTTTCATTCTATTCAAGCTTATCATAACGTATTGAACCCCTTCATGTGATTTCAAGTCTTATGCTTCATCCCCTATGTCATGTGCATGCATCCATGTTTATGTTAACAAGTTCATGACAATTTTTGACATTTATTTTGATTTTTTAAAAATGGTGTTTTAAATATATTATTGCATTCTTGTTGGGAAGATTCGTTCATGATTACTCTTTTCATATAAGTTTGTTTGAAATTCAGGGATGAATATTCCCAAGAGAGAGATATTGTAACACCTGACACTGCCTAGGAATGCCCCTATAAACACAATTCCCTCATATCTCAAATCGGGGATATACAAACATCCTTTTACACAGTTCAGAAAGACCCTATGATGCATTTTTCTTCAATATCCTAAAATCAGTGTGGAATTTTGCAAATCTGATTACATATTCTTGCTAAATTGAAAAATTGTGTGGTGAAATGAGTACTTACAATGCATACTTTGTCCGTGCCAAGAAAAATAATTTTTTGTGAAACTTTGCAAAAATAGTAGCTATCCGCGATGCGGACTTGATAGAACTAGTTCAAAAAGTTCTGAAGTTGGCTCTTGTTCACTCCAGGGTAATTGAGTAGTAACCCTATACCTATATACATGAAAATCCCTAATTGCCTAGCCATTTTGACCCCTAAACACCGACAAAAAACCTCTCAAAATCCTCTCTAATATTCATTAAATTCTCCACTCATTCTCAAGGTTTTCAAGAAGTCTTGTTGGAATTCAAGGAAACCAAGTTAAGCCCGAAGTCTTACTTAAGATTCCAGAGTCCAAAAAATCATTCGGATCTAAGTATTTCATTAACGCTTCAAGCCTCCATTTCAAATCTTATTCAAGAAACGCTCCAAAGTCAAGGTATCTAGGTTTTAGCCATTGGGTTCTTCTACCCATAATGACCTAATATCCTTTATACTCAATTTGTATGACTTAAAGTTGATTTTACAAATGGATTTACTATTATGAACATGTCTTTGAACTATGTTACAACTATGTAAAGTTGTAATTCTTTTGCTACGTTTTGAGATATAAATCTTAGATCTATTATAACATTTGATGAGGGCTTTTGACGTATATTGCTTTAGGGTGTTGCAAGGGATTGATTTATGGTTTTACAATGAATTTTCTTGCATGAATTCATCTATAATTGCATGGTTTTATACTAGAACTACACACTCGCCAAGTGTTTGATAAAACGTCTAGGTTTGGTTTCTTGAGGAGTTAAAGGTCCAAAGCATGATATATGATATGAATGATTATAGGATGATGAAATGAGCTTATGTATATAATATAATCTATATAAAGTATTGAATTATACCATACCCGATCCGGGGGACAAGAGATTGGGTAACCATGTTGGGGGTTTATACTCATCAACCATGCGAAGGGTGTATACTTCATCACCATGTTTATAAGGTGTGATTACAATCAATCATGTGAGGGAACCACCAAAGGGTTTATACCTTAACCATATTGAGGGTTTATACTGATTAGCCATGCGAGGGGTTTAGACTTCGTCATCGCGTTGTTCACGTGTTATTACCATCAACCATGTAAGGGGTTTACACCACACAATCACTAAAGGGTTTATACGTTGAATAGATAGCTTGGTTGCATTACACCATACACGATTCGGGGAAACAAGAGCTAGGGTAAACATGTCAGGGGTTTATACTCATCAACAATACTAGGAGTTTACACTTTGTCACTGTGTTGGTAAGGTGTGATTACCATCAACCATGTGAGGGGTTTATACCACACGAACACCAAAGGTATCATACCTTGAACAACTAGTTTTGTCTCTTCTTCATATATGATATCCTATATGAGCATGATTTATTTAAGCATGTCTTACTTAAACATTGAACTTATGTATAATATTGTATATTATGTCTATTGCTTAGTATTATATATTTTGATTATGATGCCTACTTATTGTTCCATTACATCCTGCATATTTAGCACATTAAAACGTACTAACACATACTCTTGCCTACATGATATCACCATGTAGGGATCAAAGCCCAAGTTGATCATTCCTCTCCTCCACGTGGCTAGTTCAGTGCTATGCAAGCTAGTTGGCAAGTCCTTTACTTCGGGGACCTAGTCTATGATTCTTCTATTATGTAATAAGACATTCATCTTTGTTGTTTATTTTGACTATGAGGGTGAGCCTATTACTTTGTCTTGGTCATTCTCTTATCTATGTAGTAGAGGTGTTGTTGGATAAGATATGTATCTATGTTAGGAGCCTTGCCTCTTTTGTCTCTTGACTATGATCTTACGTAAACTTTCCCTTAGTCCCTTGCAATTGTTTTCCAAACTTTTGCATGATTACTTAAGTGTTAATATCTTATGTCGTCCTAATGTACCCTTTATTTATGTTTTCTTTGTTGTTTTACATTGCTTCTACGACCAAGGATGTGTAATGATATGCTAAAAGGCTTGTTTAGTGTTCATTCAAGTTTCTCATGCACCGTGTCACATCTAGCCCCTAGGTTTGGGTCATGACAAACTTGGTCTCAGAGCATTAGGTTGTTAATGGTCCTAAGAGTCAAACAAACCTCATCGATTAGAGTCTTATTCATGGTTGCATTGGGAACCATAATTATAAGTGGGAGGCTATGAGATATTTTAGGAAATGTATCCCTTCTGTTTACTCCATGTCGTTCTTTAGAAGTTAAGGTAAGTTTTCCCCCTAATGACTATTCTTTGCTATGCTACACTATGCATAACATAAGAGAAAGAAGAGCTCGCACACACGAGGAACAACTAGGTTATAATAAGCTCTAGGATGCTCTCACTTTACTTGAACAAGTTGTGGCTAATCAATCCAACCAAGGGGACCAAACCAATCATGCTTTCATACCAACATCTCGATTGAGAGACTTCATGAGGATGAATCCCCCAGAATTCTATGGGTTAAAGGTAAATAAGGACCCTCATATAGTTCATTGATGAGGTCTACAAGATTTTAGCTATCATGGATATTAGGTTGGAGGAAAAAGTAGAGTCGACAGCTTACCAACTCAAAGGGGTAGCATAAATATGGCACAATCAATTGAAGGAGGAGAAAAGGAATCAATAATATGGTATTTTAGGAAGAGTTCAAGGTGGCATTTCTTAATCGGTTCTTCCCTATTATGCTTAGGGAAGCCAAATTGGTGGAATTTATGAATTCGAGACAAAGCTATGAGTGTGAGGGAGTATGACCTCAAGTTCAACGAACTTTAAAATATTCTCCACACTTGGTGGCCATCTCAAGGTCTAGAATGAATAAATTTGTGATAGGAGTATCCAACATAGTGAGTGATGAGTGTCGGTCCACTATGTGAGTTAGGGACATGGATTAGTCCCGTTTGATAACCTATTTCAAACAAATAGAGGAGGATAAGTTGAGGAAGAGGAGGGGTAATGAGGCCAAGAGGCCCCACTTTGAGGGTAAATTCCAAAGTCAAAAGGGTGTTTGATTTTATCATGGCCAAAGGTCTTCTCATGCTTCTAATAGGGGATTTGCTAATGACATCACAAGGGACTAAGCTGTTGGTGGTATGGTTCATAATAATATATGTTCAAAATGCGGTAGAGGTCATGGGGGCCTATGTTTGAGAGATAGAAATTCATGTTATGGATATGGGGTAGTTGGTCACAAGAAGAGTGACTGCCCTTGTAACTGTAACAAGGATAAGGAGATTCATCCATAAGTTGCAAATGCTTCTACTTTGGGGAGAGTTGGTCAACAAGGTGGTACCCCAAGGAACAATCAGTTTTATAATTTGCATAGGAGGCAAGGGGTTGATAAGGTGTCCCATGTTATCACTGGTATGTTAAATATCACTGTTTTTGATATGTATGCATTGATTAATCTGGTTACCACTCTTTTTTATTGTGTGAGTTATATGAGGTGTCTATTCCTATTGGTGCATCTATTTTTGCTAGGATGGTCTATAGAAATTGTCCCATTTGTATCTTGCATAAAATATTTCCTTGTGATCTTGTTGAGTTGGATATGGTCGATTTTGATGTCAATCTTGGGATGGATTGGCTGTATGTATTTTATTCCTCTAATCATTGTAGGACCCATAGGGTCAAATTTCAATTCCGAAATAAACCCTTTCTTGACTGGGAGAGTCATCTTATGGTCGTCAAGGGTACATTCATCTCTTGCATTAAGGCCCATAAGATGATCTCTAAGGGGTACCTTCATCAACTTGTGAGAGTTAGAGATGTGGAGTACAAGGTCCTTCTCATAGAGTCATTTTCAATTGTAATAAGTTCCTTGATCTCTTTGCAAATGACTATCCTAGTGTCCTTCTCAATAGAGAGAGATATTTCGGTGTAGATCTCCTTCCCGATACTTAACCTATTTTTATTCTCCCTTACTATATGACTCCGGCAGATTTAAGGGACTTGAAGGAGAAAGTGAGGGATTGGTTGGAGAACGGTTTTATTAGTCCTAGTTAATCCCCTTGTGGTGCATCGGTGTTGTCTGTGAAGAAGAAGGATGGGTCTCTAAGAATGTGTATTGACTATTTGGCAACTTAATAGGGTCACTATCAAGAGTACATATCCTCTTCCAAAAATTGATGAGTTGTTTGACCAATTGCATGGGGATAGCCATTTCTCTAAGATTGATCTTCGGTGTGGGTATAATCAAGCTAAGGTGAGGGAGTGTGATATTTCCAAGATGGCCTTCCAGACTAGGTATGGGCATTATAAGTTTGTTGTGATGTCTTTTGGATTGACCAATGCACCGGATATCTTCATCGATCTTATGAATAGGGTCTTTAAATACTATCTTGATTTGTTTGTTGTGGTCTTCATTAATGATATTTTGATCTATTCTCATAGTGAGGAGGAGCATATGGCTCATTTTAGGGTAGTGTACAAAGATTAAGGGAAAAGAAGTTGTATGCTAAATATGAGAAGTGTGAATATTGGTTGAAAGAAGTTGCCTTTGTAGGTCTTGTGGTGTCGGGATATGGTATTAAGGTGGATTTTAAAAAGACTGATGTGAATAGAAATTGGCCTAGACCATTGAACTTGTCAGATATTAAGAGCTTCTTTGGATTAGTGGGTTATTATCGGAGGTTTTTGAACAGGTTCTCTTTTATTTCTTCTCCTATTACCATGTTGACTCAAAAGAAAGCCAAATTTATATGGATCGATAAGTGTGAAAACAGATTCCAAACATTAAAAGATAAGCTTGTGTCCGCTCCTATTTTATCTCTACCAGAAGGGCTAGAAGGATTTGTTGTGTATTGTCTTGTTTCTAGAGTTGGGTTAGATTGTGTGTTGATGCAAAATGGTAATGTGGTAGCCTATGCATCTACGTAACTCAAATTGCACGAAAAGAACTATAATAGCCATGATCTTGAGCTAGACACGGTGGTATTTGCATTAAAGATATGGCATAATTATTTGTATGGGGTGCATGTTGATATGTTCACCGATAATAAGAGTCTCCAATATGTCTTCACTCAAAAAGATCTCAACTTAAGGCAACGAAGGTGGTAAGAAATTCTTAAGGACTATGATAAGAGTGTGCACTATGATCCCGATAAGGCTAATATGGTAGCAAATACTTTGAGTAGGGTGTCAATGGGTAGCCTAGCTCATATTGATGTTGGTGGAAAAGGGGTGGTTAAGGAGGTCCATTGGTTGGGTAGATTTAAAGTTAGGTTGGAAAAGGGTAATGATAATGTTGTTTGTTTTAATGGTTCTAAATCTCCATTGGTTGAGGAGTGAAAGCTAAGAAAGATTAGGACCCCACTTTGTTGGAATTGAAGGCATTGGTAAAAGATGGCAAGGTAGAGGTTTTCTCCCAAGGGGGAGATGGTGTCTGTATATACCAAGGTAGGTTATGTGAGCCTTGTGTTAATGGCTTAAGAGAAAAGATTCTTGATGAGGCTCATGGTTCTTCCTACTCTATTCACCCCTAGTCTACTTAAATGTATAGAGATTTGAGGGAGATGTATTAGTGGGGAGGCATCATGAGGGACATTGCCAACTTTGTTTTCCGTTGCCATAGTTGCAAACATGTCAAAGAAGAGCATCAAAGGCCGGGTGGCATAGCCAAAGAGAGTTTCCCACTTGGAAGTGGAAAGAGATTAATATGGATTTTCTAGTTAGGCTACCCAAGACTAGAAAGGGTTTTTGAGTCCATTGGGTTGTGGTTGATAGAATGATGAAATCGGCTCACTTTCTACCGGTTAAGACTACATATAGGGCTAAAGATTATGGTAGGTTGTACATTCATGACTTTGGTGAGGTTACATGGGGTTCTGTTGTGCATTATATTAGATCGTGGTGCATTATTCACTTCACATATTTGGACGTCCTTGCAAAGAGGTCTTGGTACAAAGGTTAATCATACTACGACCTTCCACCCTCAAATGGATGGCCAAGCCAAGACGACTACCCAAACTCTTAAGGACATGATTATAGGTTATGTATTAGATTTTAGGGGTATTTGGGATGATTATCTCCCATTGATTGAGTTTGCTTATAACAAATATCTATCATTTTAGCATTGATATGGGTCCTTTTGAGGCTCTCTATGGTAGATATTGTAGATCACTAGTTAGGTGGTTTGAAGTTGGAGAGGTGGCTTTGTTGGGACTAGATATTTTTTTGGAGGCTCTTGAGTGGTTTAGGGTGATTAGAGAAAGGTTGAAGACCACCCAAAGTCGCCAAAAGTCCTATGCCAATGAGAGGAGAAAGAATCTTGAATTCAGATTTGGTGGTTGGGTTTATTTCAGCGTTTCACCCATGAAGGGTATGGTTTATTTTTGTAAGAAGGGTATGTTAAGTCCTAGATATGTGGGTCCTTATAGGGTGATGATAAGGAATGGTAAGGTGGCCTATAAGTTGGTACTGACTAGCAAAATGGCATTGGTTCATCTAGTCTACCATATGTCTAAGTTGAAGAAGTGTGTGGGTGACCCTAATGCTATTGTGCCACTTGTTGTAGGGGTAATTGAATACAACTTGAGATATGAAGAAGTTCCAGTAGAGATCTTGTATAGACAAGTGAAGAGGATAAAAACAAGGATGTTGCTTCTGTTAAGGTCCTTCGGAGGAATCAACAATTCAAAAGTGCTACATGGGATGCTGAGTCAGACATGCAAAAATGATATCCTTATCTCTTCCATTCTACTCCAGCTAAGGTACTAATTCTAAGTCTTTTACGTGATTTCATGTCTCATGTTCCAATCCTATGTCATTCGTATGCATTCATGTTTACATTGTTAAGGTCATGGTGATTTTACACTTATGATGAGATTTTGAAAATGATGTGTTGAGTGTGTTGATTGCATTCTTATTGTGCATATATCTTTATATTTACTCTTCTCATGTATGCCTCTTTGACATTCAGGACAAATGCTTCCAAGGGGGAGATATTGAAATGACCCCAAAAAGTGCCCAAAAATATGCATCAGAAGTGCCCGAAATCATAATTTCCATATATCTCAAAATTTGTGCATGGTATCGAAAATTTAACTTCATATTCTTATTGAGGAGGTCAAATTGAGTGGAATATGGGTTTAAACTCGATTTAATAGAAACTATAGCTAAATTTAAAAATCATTAAAATGCAATTTCCAATGATGATCTGCGCCCCTTGATCTACACACCAAGTGTGCGGTACTGTGCATTTTTTTGCACTATTTTTCTATCTCAGTTCAAGATATTTGGATCTTAGGCCAAAGTGTTTCCATGCATGAAAATATCTATACTTAGCCTTATTTCACCCTCATATCATTCAAGACATTCCCAAATACTCTCTCAAGCACTTAGACAATATTTCACCTCCAAATTTCAAGTCTTAAAACTCATTCGGATCTTATGGTTCTATTCAAGCTTCAAGTCTCCATCTGCAATCTTCTTCAAGGATTCTCCAATGTCAAGGTATGTAGCTTTCTCTCATGGGTTCCTTTCACCCATGATGCCCAAGCTTTCTTTTACCTAAAGTTGCATGATTTAAGGTTGATTTATTCATGGGTCTTACTTATTAGGAATGTCACTACACAGTAAGTTGGGGTTACATGATGTTGTGATTGTTTTAGCATCTTTTGATCTATAAAGATAAGGCCTATTATGAGATTTTATGACGGGTTTTGATGTATATTTCTTGAGGCTATTACCAATTATCTATTGATGGTTTTACATTAAATTTTCTAGCATGATTCCACTCTTGAAATGCATGATTTTATACTAGCACTACACACCCACCAAGTTTTGATAAAATATCTTGTAATGATTTCTTGAGGAATTGAAGGTCCAATGAATGTTTTATGAGTTGAATGACTTTATGATGATAAAAGGAATATATGCATATGATATTCTCCTATATAGTGTTTGAAAGTCACCATGCCTTACTCTGGGGGTTAAGAGCCTAGGTAACCATGTCGAGGGCTTTGTACCTTGATACCTATCAAGGGTTTATGCCTTGATAACTGTGATAAGGGGTTAGTACCTCAATCACCATGGTGGTAGGGTGGTACTATCCACCAACCAATCTAGTGGTTCATACCTTGGTAACTAGGTTGAGGGTTAGTACCTAAATCACCATGGGTGGTAGGGTACGATGATCCACCAACCAACTAAAGGGGTTTGTTCCCTGGTAAACTATGGGTTCTATAATATTGCTCTCTTCTTACACAGGTATTATGTTATATGCAAGCATGTTTCACTTAAGCATTGATAATGCATGTTTATTATTATGTATTTCGATTGTGTTGCCTATATCTTGTTGCTTTGTATCATACATACTTAGTACATTCAAACGTACTAATGCATACCCTATGCCTACATGATGTCACCATGAAGGGACTTGAGCCATGCTTGATCCTCCTCCTCCACATGGCTAGTATGATATCTCTCAATCTCTTTGGTGAGTCCTCAATTTGGGGGATGATGTTTATGATCTCATGCTATTTTCTAAGACTGTCTTTCTTTTATGTATATATTCACTATGAGGGTAAGCCTGATTGCTTGTCTTAGGCCCCGCTAAGTATCAAAGTTTTAGAGGTTTTGTTGGACATATTTTGTATTATGCTATGAGCTTTGACTCTGCTTGAGTCTTGATATTTATGAAATGAAAGTTGTCTCTTAGCCCCGTTTATCCCTATTTAAATATTCTTATTGTATTTTATTGCTTTCATAACCAAGGATGTGTAATGATAAACTAAGAGGCTTGCTTGGGGCCCCTTTGAGTTTCCCATGCCTCTTGTCATGTCTATGCCTTAGGCATGTGTTGTGACAACAATCCATGCTGATCTCTTCCCATTTCCAAGTAGGGATCTCTATGTTTTAGGCTTTACCACCTGGACTTTGATGTTCTAATTTGACTTGTTGACGATATTCGAACAAACTTTGCAATGCTTTTCTTCATACTGTCTTTACAATATACTTCCTTCAAATCTCCATATGTCTTTGTGGCATCGAGATAAATAGAATAGGTCAATTTATGAGTCTCTTTCAAAATCAAACTTCGCAAACCATCTGTGATGACCCAATCCAAGGGCATAGATATGACACGGTGAATGGGAACCCGAGGGGATCCCAAACAAGCCTCTTTACATATCATTACACATACTTGGTTGAGGAAGCACTAAAAAGCATTAATAAGAGTAGAAATAAGTGAAAAGGGGGATAAGTGAAAGCCTTTCATAACATAAGACATTATTAAATCAAGAGGGCCAATGCTCATAACATAATTGAATAGCTTGTCCAACAACACTACTACTACATAGGTAAGAGCGGGGGCCAAGACAAGCAACCGAGCTCACCCTTATAGTCATAAGCATACAATAATTAAAAGAGATTCCTAATACATATCATAAGTCTAAGTCCCTAAAATTGAGGACTCACTAACTAGCTTTTGGTAGAATTACTAGCCATGAGAAGGAGGAGGATCAATTGGTGCTCCGGTCCCATATGGTAACATCATGGAGGCATAGAGTTTACATTAGTACATTTGAATGTACTAAGTATGTAGGATACAATGCAACAAGAGATAGGCACATAGCGAAATGCAATATCATAAGCAAGCAATAGGGTATTAACAATATGACATGAATGGATGATTCTTGAAGTAAAACATGCTTATAAGTAACATATTACATGTCAAGAAGGTGACATGATTACATTCTTATATGTAACAAGCCTACTACCTTCTTGGTGAGGCGATTGAGATATATACCCATCCAATGTGGTAGCATGGGCCTACCACCCTATGAGCTATGCGAATGAGATATATACCCCCAATGTGGTAGCACGGGCCTACAACCCCCCGAGCTGGGAAATTGAGGTATATGCCCCTCAACATGGTAGCATAGGCATACCACCCAAGAGATAGGCGAATGAGGTATATACCCTTCAATGTGGTAGTTCGGGCCTACTACCCCCTGAACTAGGCAATTGGTCAACTTTCATCATAAATACATACTTTCATGAAATCATCATATAAATACCTTATTTTCATCATCATAGAGTTACTCAAGTCATAGGTCATGCAATGGATCATCAATAGTTCAAGAATCCAAAATGGGACATTTTATCATACACTTGGTGGCTGTGTAAAGCTAGTGTAAGATCAGTAAACTCAAGAGTTAAATCATGCAATAAAATACAATTTAAAACCACCCACCAACACTTGGTAATACCCTCATACAATATATATCAAAACCCTTCATGAAATCAAACAATAGACCACAGATTCATATCTCAAAACATTCTCAAATAGTCACAACTTTAAGAAATCCCAACATAATTCATAGTCTAATTCATAATAAGTATGGCCCATAAGTAAAGCAGCTTGAAATCATGAAAATTAGGTAAAAAGGAAGCTTGGGTACCATGGGTGAAAGAACGCAATAGTTGAAACCCACATATCACAACTTTGGAGAATTATTGATGAAGATTGGAAATGGAGAATTGAAGTTTGAATGAACTTCTTAAGATCTAGAAGAGATTTGGACACTTGAATTTTGGGAGAAATATTAGTCTAAGGGTTTGAGAGAGCATTGGAGAATGCCTTGTATGATATGAAGGTGAATTATGGCTAAGTATAGGTATTTTAACACATGGAAAGACTTAGGCCCAAGACCTAAAAGCCTTGGGAAGAGATAAAATCATTGACAAAAAAATACACAAGTTAACATCTACTCTGCAACAAGGAGCTATCGCATATGTAATTTTACCCTGGTTAGCGATAAAAGAATGTTGCAGCACCATCGCGGATAGACACTAGATAAAGGATTTTTGGAAAATTAACACTGCAATTTATTTGCTCTAAAATCGAGATTAGACCTATTTTCCACTCAATTTTGCCTTCTAATCAAGAATATGAAGTCAGATGTTTTGATATTATACACAAATTTTGAGATATATTGAAATTACGATTTTGGGAACTTTCGAGGCACATTTTTGGGCACTTTTTGAGGTTCTTTCAATATTTTCCCCTTGGGAACATTCGTCCCCAAATATCAAAAAAATGTATATGAGAGACATAAACAAGATAATTTTAGCCTACATAAGGATGCAACAATGCACATAAACGTCATTTCCGAAATGTCAACATAATTGTAAAAATCATCATGAACTCTTCAATTTAAACATGAATGTATGCAAATGTCATATGCTGAAACTCAGATTTAAAATCACATAAGGGACTTAGATTAATACCTTAGCCTTGAGTTTAGTTGAAAAGATAAGGATATTGCTTTTGCATGTCCGCTTCAGCCTCCCATGTAGCACTTTTGACTTATTGATTCCTTTAAAGAACCTTAAAGGAAGCCACATCCTTGTTTCTCAACCATTTCACTTGTCTATCAAACTCTGAAATAGAACCCCTTCATAGGTCAAGTAGTTTTCAACAACACCTAAAACAGCAAGAAGCATAATAGCATTAGTCTCCCATACGTTTTCTCAACATAAATACATGAAAGATCGAATAGGCAATTCCAACTCATAAGCAACCTTGACAATACTCCTCATTACCTTATAGGGGTATGATATGTTGGGATCAACTTTCCCTTCTTACCAAAATGAACCACACCACTCATGGGTGACACCTTCAAGTAGACCTATTTACCTAACCTAAATTCAAGCTCCCTTCTCCTCTCATCGACATAGGATCTTTGATAACTTTGGGCCATCTGTAACCTTTCTTTAATTATTGTAACCTTCTAAAGGGCCTCCGTAGTTAGATCTGGCCAAACAAATCCACCTTTCCAACCTTAAACCATCCAACCGATTATCTACAAGGCCTATCATAGAGGGCCTCAAAAGGAGCCATACCAATGCTAGAATAATAGTTATTGTTATAGGAAAGCACAATTGATGGAAGATGATCATAACAACTACCCTTAAACTCCAATACACAAGCCCTAACCGTATCCTTAAGTCTTTGGGTAGTTCTTTTAGCTTGGTCATCGATTTGAGTGTGAAAGACCATACTAAGTTTAACTTTTGTATCAACACCCTTTTGGAAGGACCTCAAAAAATTTGAAGCAAATGGAGCACCATGATCTAATATGATAGACAAATGAACCCCTTGCAACCTCACCAAGTCATGAATGTATAACCTAGCATAGTCTACAGCTCCATATGTGGTCTTAACTGGTAGAAAATGATCCAATTTTGTCATCCTATCAATCAAAACCCAAATGAAATCAAAACCATTTCTAGTCTTTGGTATCCCCAAAACCAAATCCATGTTAATCTCTTCTCCACTTCCATTATGAATCTCTATGTCTTTTTCTAGGCCACCTAGTCTTTGGTGCTCAACTTTGACTTGTTGACAACTATGACAACCGGATACAAATTTGGCAATGTCCCTCTTTATACCTCCCCACCAATACACCTCCCTCAAATCTCTATACATCTTAGTGGAACAGGGGTAAATAGAATAGGAAGAAGCATGAGCCTCATCAAGGATCTTCTCTCTCAAGTGATCAACACAAGGCACACACAACCGACCTTGGTATCTAATAGCACCATCTCTCCCTTGGGAGAAAACCTTTACCTTACCACCCTTTAACAGTGGCTTCAATTCTAACAAAGTGGGGTCAAGATCACGCTTAGCTTTCACCTCCTCAACCAATAAAGACTTAGATCCATTAATTACTACAACACCCCCATTATCCACCTCTTCTAACCTAAATCCCTATCTAGCCAACCGATGGACCTCCCTAGCCACCCCTTTGCCACCATCATCAACATGAGCTATGCTAACCATAGACACCCTATTCAAAGCATTCGCCACCATATTATCCTTATTAGGATGATAATACACACTTATATCATAGTCCTTAAGAAGTTCTAACCACCTTATTTGTCTCAAGTTTAGAGTTTTTTGTGTGAAGATATATTGGAGAATCTTATGATCGGTAGACACATCAACATGCACTCCATACAAATAGTGATGCCAAATTTCCAAAGCAAAGACCACGATAACTAATTAAAGATCATGGGTAGGATAATTCTTCTCATGCACTTTGAGTTGTCTAGAAGCATAGGCTATCACCTTACCATTTTGCATAAACACACAACCCAAACCAACCTTTGAAGCATCACAATACACAATAAACCCTTCTAGCCCTTCCAGTAGTGACAATGTCGAAGCAAACACAAGCTTATCTTTAAATGCTTGAAAACTCTTTTCACACTCATTGGTCCACATAAATTTGGCCTTCTTCTGAGTTAATTTGCAATAGAAGAGTATCCATTCACAAACCTCTAGTAATAACCTGCTAGGCCCGAGAAGCTCCTAATATTTGACTAGCTCAATTTCCAATCAAATCCATCTTCTTAGGATCCACCTTAATACCATCCCCCGATAGTGCATGAACTAGAAAGACGACTTTTTTGCAACCACAATTGACATTTCTCATACTTAGCATGCAACAACAATTGACATTTCTCAACCACAAATGACCCCTATGTTCCTCATCTATATGGGACTAGATCAAATATCATCAATAAAAATCACAACAAACAAATCAAGGTAGGGTTTCAAGACCCTATACATAAGATCCATAAAGATGGCCGGTGTATTCTTCAACCCAAAAGACATCAAAACAAATTCATAATGCTCATATCTGGTGGCGAAGTCCATCTTAGGAATATCACACTCCCTCACCTTCACTTGATGGTACCCGGATCGAAGATTAATCTTAGAGAAGTGACTAGCCCCTTGAAAATCGTCAAACAAATAATCAATCAGCGAAAGAGGATTCTTATCCTATATAGTGACCCTATTAAGTTGTCGGTAGTAAATACACATTTTAAGGGACCAATCTCTCTTCTTCACAAGCAACACTAGTGCACCCCATAGTGATTGGCTAGGCTTCATAAAATCTTTCTGCAAGAAATCGCTTAGTTTCTCCTTAAACTCCTTTAACTCCACCGGGGTCATATGGTATGGGGAATAGAAATGTGTTGAGTATCATTAAGGACGTATACAAAAATCTATTTGTCTTTTTGGAGGAACACCTGGAAGGTCATTTAGGAAGACATCTAGGAACTCATTTATCACTAGAACCAACTCAATAGGAAGGGCCTTGGACTCCATATCCCTAACCCTCACAAGATGATACAGACACCCCTTAGATATCAAGATATGGGCTTTAACGCAAGAGATAAATCTACCCTTGACCACCACATCATGACTCTCCCACTAAAAACCAGGTTGATTTGGGAATTGAAATTTTACCCTACGGGTTCTACAATCAATAAAGGCATAGTATGCAACTAATCTATCCTAAGAATAATGTACAAATCTAACATGTCTAACTCAACAAAAACGTCACATGGCAACAATTTATGCAACAAGTAAATAGGGCAATTTTTATAGACTCTACTAGCAAAAATAGATTCACTAACTGGAATAGACACCTCATTTGGCTCACACAACAATTCAGGTTAAACATGAAACCTTTTGGCAACAAAGGATTAATAAAAGAATGAATGGCACCCAAATCAATCAATGCATACACATTAAAATCAAAGACTTTTAGCATACCAGTGATGACATTGAGAACATGCCCTGAGGCACCACCTTGTTGACCGCCCCTCCCAAAATGGACCACGTTAGTACCCCGGCCTTAAGGACGAATATCCTTACCCTTGTTCCAGTTATGTGGCGCAATCCATCATCTTATGCCCCATTTACCCACAATCATAACAAGCACTGGTATACCTCAAGCATGGGCCACAATGACCCTAACCACATTTGTCACACACAACATTAGGAACCGCATCACCATCACCTTGGGCCCTTCGGATATCATTAGCAAGAATTCCTCTTGTAGCATTACAAGAACCTTAGGCTTGATGAAATTGGCCACCATTGGGATTTTGGAACGTACCATCAAAATGGGCCCTCTTGGATTCATTACCCCTTCTCTTCCTAAATTTCTCCCCCTCTAATTATTCAACATAGGTCATCAAGCGAGATATTTCCATGTCATTAATCAATATAGTGGCATAACACTCCTCATTCACTAAGTCAGACGCACCCATCACAATCTTGTTCATTCTAGCCCTTGGGCCGATAAATAAGTGAGGACTATATTTAGAGAGTTGGTGGAATATTCCCTCACACTCATTGTCCTTTACCTCAAATTCATGAACTAGATCATCTTGGCCTCCCTAAGCAAAAGAGGAAAGAATCGATTAAGAAAACTCACGTCAAATTCCTCGTATAGCATCACATCATTGTTCCTCCTTCTCTCCTTTTATTAATTATACAATATTTATACCAACCCCTTCAGTTGGTTAGCCACTAACTCTGCCTTTTGTTTCAACTGCACACCCATGATAGCCAAAACTTTGTAAACCTCATCAATGAACTCTTGAGGATCCTCATTCACTTTTGACACATAGAATTCTGCTGAGTTCATTCTTATGAAGTCCCTCACCCTAGACCCGATGGTAGGAGCATGAGGGGTTTTGGCCCCTTAGGGCTTGGTTCCCACAACTTGTGCCACAAAAGAGAGAGCATCCTGGAGATCACCATGATCCGATTGTTTCTCGAGAGTAAGGGCTCTTCTTCCTCTTATGTTAGGCATTATCTAGCATAGCGAAGAATAATAGTTAAGGAAGGGAACCTTAATTTAACTCTATATCATGACTTAGAACATGAAGAAGGGAAATATTTCCTAAAATGCCTCTTAGCGTCTTGCTCATAGTTGTGGTGCACAACACAACCATGAAAATACTCTAATTGATGAGGTGTGTTGGATGTCGAGGACTATTAACAACCTAGTGCTCTGATACCAAGTTTTTCACAAATCAAGCCTAGGTCCTAGATGTCATATCATGAATGGGGAATGGAGGGGACCCTAAACAGGACTCTTTACATATCATTATTTATATTTGGTCACAGAAGCATTAAAGAACATTAATAAGAGTAGAAATAAGGTAAAAGAAGTCTAAGGAAAAGCCTTTCATAACATAAGACATCAATAAATCAATAGAGTCAAGGCTTATAACATAATTTCATAATGAAATGACCACAAAAAGTCCATGAAAATGTGCCTCGAAAGTGGCCAGAATTATAATTTCTATATATCTCAAAATTCGTGCATGATATCAAAATTACGACTTCATATTCTAGTTCAGGGGTCAAATTGAGTAGGAGATAGGTCTAAACCCAATTTTAGAGCAAACAAATTGCAATTTCATTTTGCCAAAAATCAAATTCCAATGAGGTTTTCAAACCCGTGGCACGATTTGCCAAGAGCGCGCCTCAGTGTAATGTCTGTGAAATTTTTCACTTCGGCCTAAGGCTTTTTTATCTTGGGACTAAGTATTTCCATGTGTGAAAATATGTATACTTAGCCATATTTCACCCTCATATCATTCAAGATATTCCCCAACATTCTCTCAAACACTTGGACTCATATTTCACTCTAAATTTAAAGTCCCAAAACTCATCAGGATCTTAAGGTTCTCATTCAAGCTTCAAGTCTCCATCTCAAATCTTCTTCAAGAATTCTCCAAAGCTAAGGTATGTCGGTTTCATTCATGGGTTCCTTTCTCCCCTAATACCCAAGCTCCTTTTTCACTTAAATTGCATGATTCCATGTTGATTTACTTATAGGTCTTACTTATTATGAATTACATTAGGAACTATTTTGGGGTTTTATGAAATTGTGACTATTTTACAATATTTTGAGCTAAGAACCTATGACCCATTATGGGATTTGATGAAGGATTTTGATGTAAATTGCTTGAGGCCGTTACCAAGTATTGATATAGGTTTTTATAATGGATTTTTTTGTATGATTTCATCCCTAAATTTCAGGGTTTTACACTAGCTCTACACACTTGCCAAGTATTTGTAAAATGTCCAATTATAGTTTCTTGAGGAATTGAAGCTCCAATATATATCTTATGAGTCAAATATCTTTATAATAATAAAAGAAATATATGTATATGATATTCTACTATATAGTGTTGGAATGTGATAACCGGGTTAAGCGGGTTAGTACCTCAATCACCACGGGTAGTAGGGTGCGACGATCCACGAATAAACTAAAGGCGTTTGTACCTTGATAAACTTCTGGTTTTACAATGATGGTATATTCTTACACATGTATTATGTTCTGCATAAACATAATTTTCTTCAAGCATCTACCATGCATGCCATATTCTTATATGCTTATCTATTGCCTAACTATGCATTTTGACTAAGTTGCCTATCTATTATTGCATTTCATCCTACATACTTAGTACATTCAAACGTACTACAATCTACTCTATGCCTACATTATGTTACCATGTATGGATCAGAGACCCACTTGATCATCTACCTCCATGTGGCTTGTGCGACTTCTCTCAAGCTAGTAGGTGAGTCCTCCATGTTGAGGACGATGTCTATATTCTTACACTAGATATTAGAACTCTTTCTCTTTATCATATATTTTGACTATGAGGGTGAGCCTAAGTTCTATAGTTAGAGATGTTATTGGACATGTTATGTATAATGCTATGAGCTTTGACTCTCTCTCTTGACTCTTGATGTTTATGATATGAAAGATCTCCCTTAGCCTTAGTTATCCCTATTTACTATCTCTTATTGTCATTTTATTGCTTCCGCAAATAAGGACATGTAATGATGTGCTAAAAGGCTTGCTTAGGGTTCCTTTGGGTTCCCTATACATAGTATCACCTGTAGGCTCTAGGCTTGGGTTATGAAAAACTTAGTATTAGAGCACTAGGTTGTTATTGGTCCTCAACATCTAACACACTGCATCAATTAGAGTCTTATTCATGTTTACTTTGTCCACCACAATTATGAATAAGAGGCTTTGTGATATTTTAGAAAATGTTTCCCTTCATCTTACTCTATGTTGTGCTATAGAATTTTAGGTAAGGTTTTCCCCCCTAATGATTATTTCCTTGCTATAATAAATCATACCTAATAGAAGAGAAATGAGAGCTCACACTCCCGAGGAAAAATTTGCTCATGATGAGTTCCGAGATACTCTCAGTTTACGTGCACAAGTTATGGCTAACCAAGCCCCTCATGCTCCTACACTGGCATCTCGGGCGGGAGACTACATGAGGATGAATCTCTAGGAATTCTATCTTTCAAAGGTGGATAAGGAGCCTCAAGAGTTCATTCATGAGGTCTATAAAGTTTTGGCTATTATAGGTATTAGATAGGAAGAAAAGACGGAGTTGGTGGCTTACCAACTTAAGGGGGGAATTAATATGGTTCAATCAATGGAAGGAGGATAGGGAAATCAATAATGTGGTGCTTTGGGGTGAATTCATGGTGGGTTTTGTTAATCGGTTCTTCTCTCTTGAGCTTATGGAAGCCAAATTTATGGAGTTTATGAATTTGAAACAAGGGTATGTGAGTGTGATGGAGTATGTCGTCAAATTCAATCAACTTTCTAAATATGCTTTCCACTTGGTTGCCGATCAAAGGTCTAAAATGAATAAGTTCATTATGGGCATGTCCAATTTGATGAGTGGGGAATCTTGGTCCGCTATGTTGATTAGTGATATGTATTTGTCCTATTTGATGACCTATCCCAAACAAATGTTGGAGGAAAAGTTGAGGAGGATGAGGAGAAATAAGTCCAAGAGGGCTTGTTTTGAGGGTACATTCAAAAGTTAAAGGGGTGGCAATTTCATCAACGCCAAGGGTCTTCTCATGCTTCTAATAGGAGATTTGCCAATGACTTCCTAAAGTCCCAAGGTGTTGATAGTGTGGTTCCTAGTAATGTGTGTTCAAAATATGGCAGGAGTCATGGGGGCCCATGTTTAACAGACATAAATGCATGTTACAGATGTGGGAAGTTGGTCACAAAAAGATTTATTGCCCTCATAACCGCAATAAGGGTAAGGAGGTTCATCCACCAGGTGCAAATGTGGTTCCTCCATATAGAGGTGGTTGAAAAGGTGGTGTCCTAAGGAATAATTAGTTTTATGCTTTACATGGGAGGAAAAGGGTTGATGAGATGCCCGATATCATCAATGGTATATTTAAAGTATTTGACTTTGATGTGTATACATTGATCGATCTGGGTGCCACTCTTCTTTCTTTTGTTACCCCCTTTGTTTCCAAAATGTTTCATTTTGAACCCAAATTATTGTGTGAGTTGTATGATATGTCTACTCCTATTGGTCCATTTATTGTTGCTAGAAAGGTGTGTAGAAATTTGCCCGTTTGTTTTTTCATAAGATTTTTCCTTGTGATCTTGTTGAGTTGGATATGGTTAATTTTGATGTCATTCTTGGGGTTGATTGGTTGCATGTATACCATGCCTCTATTGATTGTAGACCTCATAGTTTCAAATTCTAATTCTCAAATGAACACATTCTTGAGTGGGAGAGTCATGATGTGGTGGTCAAGGGTAGATTCATCTCTTACATAAAAGGCCCATAAGTTGATCTCTAAGAGGTGTCTTTATCATTTTGTGAGTGTTAGGGATGTGGAGTCCAAAGTCCTTAACATATAGCCAGTTCTATGGTAAATGGGTTCCTTGATGTCTTCCTTAGTGACCTTCCCGGTGTTCCTCCTCAAAGCGAAATAGATTTTGGTATAGACATCCTCCTTGATACTTAATCTATTTCTATATCCCCTTACCGTATGGCCCCAATAGAGTTAAAGGAGTTGAAGGAGCAATTAAGGGACTTGTTGGAAAAGGGTTTTATTAGGCTTAGCCAATTACCTTGGGGTGCACCAGTGTTGTTTATGAAGAAGAAGGATGGGTCCCTTGGAATGTGTATTGACTACCGGTAACTTAATAGGGTTACAATAAAGAATAAGTATCCTCTTCTAAGAATTGATGATTTGTTTGACCAATTGCAAGGGGCTAGCCACTTCTCTAAGATTGATCTTTGCTCTGATTACCGTCTACTGAAGGTGAGAGAGTGTGATATTCCTAAGACATCCTTTTAGACTAGTTATAGGCATTATGAATTTGTTGTGATGTCCTTTGGGTTAACCAACGCAACGCCCATCTTCATGTGTCTTATGAATAGGGTCTTTAAACCTTACACTGATTCATTTGTTATGGTTGTCATTCATGATATTTTAATTTATTTGCATAGTGAAGAGCAGCATATTTAAGGGTAGTGCTACAAAGATTGAGTGAATAGGTTGCTTTCCTGGGCCATGTTGTGTCGGGGATCGCATTAAGGTGGATTCCAAAAAGATGGATGTTATTAGAAATTGGCCTAGACCATTGACCCCATCGGATATTAGGAGCCTCTTAGGCTTAGCGAGTTACTATCTCAGGTTTGTGAATTGCTTCTCTTCTATTGTTTCTCCTATGACCAAGTTGACTCAAAGAATGCCAAATTTGTGTGATCCGATGATTGTGAAAAGAATTTCCAAACATTGAAAGATAAGCTTGTATTCGCTCCTATATTATCACTACCAGAAGGGATACAAGGACATGTCATTTATTTTGATGCATCTAGAGTGGTTTTGGGTTGTGTATTGTTGCAAAAATTAGTAAGGTGATAGCCTATTCTTCTTGGACTAAAGATTTTGTGGCACTATTTGTATATGGTGCATGTTGATGTGTTCACCGATCATAAGAGTCTCTAATATGTCTTTACTGAAAAATATCCCAACTTGTTACAAAGAAGGTGGTTAGAATTTCTTAAGGACTATGATATGTATGTAGATTATCATCCCGATAAGCCTAATGTGATGACTGATGCTTTGAGTAAGGTGTCCATGGGTAACCTATCACATGTTGATGATGGTGGCAAAAGGGTGGCTAGGGAGGTCCATCATTTGGCTAGACTAGGAGTTAGGTTGGAAAAGGTTAATAATGGTGGTGTTGTGGTCGTTGATGACTCTAAATCTTCATTGGCTGAAGAGGTGAAAGATCAGCTAGATTTTGACCCCACTTTGTTAGAATTGAAGGCATTGGTAAAAGATAGTAAGGTGGAATTTTTCTGCCAAGGGGGAGATGGTGTCATTAAATAAAAAGATAGGTTATCTATGCCTTGTGTTGATGCCTTGAGAGAGATTCTTGATGAGACTCCTCGTTCTTCTTACTCTATTCACCCTGGGTCTACTAAAATGTGTGGAGATTTGAGGGATATGTATTGGTGGGGAGGCATAAAGAGGGACATTACTAAATTTGTATCTAGTTGCCATAGTTGTGAACAAGTCAAGGCCGAATTTCAAAGGTCAGGTGGCCTAGCTCAAGACATAGAGGAAGTGGAAGAGAATAATTTGGATTTTTTGGTTAGGTTATGCAAGACTAGAAAGGGTTTTGATACCTCTTGTGTTGTGGTTGATAGGATGATGAAATCGGCTTACGTTCTACTGGTTAAGACCATATATGGGGCTTAAGACTGTGCTAACTTATACATTCATAAGTTGATGAGGTTGCCTGGGGTTCCTTTGTCCACTATATCGGATCATGGTACTCAATTTACTTTCACATTTTTTAAGGCCTTTGAAAGTGATCTTGGTACAAGAGTTAAACTTAGTACTA
Source organism: Solanum sejunctum (assembly GCA_025642045.1). Lineage (NCBI taxonomy): Eukaryota > Viridiplantae > Streptophyta > Magnoliopsida > Solanales > Solanaceae > Solanum > Solanum sejunctum. The sequence goes on from JAOTQJ010141213.1 coordinate 52,281, forward strand.
CCTTTCACCCTCAAAAAGATGGCCAAGCAAAAGAACTATCCAAACACTTGAGGATATGCTTAGTGCTTGTGTATTAGAACACAATGGTAGTTGGGATGATCATCATCCATTTATTGAGTTTGCCTATAACAAAAAATACCATTCTAGCATTGGTATTGCTCCTTTTGAGGATCTCTACGGTAGACATTGTAGATCACCAGTTTGGTGGTTTGAGGTTTGGGAGGTGGCTTTGTTAGGACCAGATCTAGTTACGGAGGCTCTTGAAAAGGTTAGGGTGACTAGAGAAAGGTTGAAGAAGTCCCAAAGTCACCAAAAGCCCTATGCCGATGTGAGGAAAAGGGATCTTGAATTCAAAGTTGGTGATTCGGTTTATGTGAAGGTGTCACTTATGTATTTTGTGGTTCATTCTGGTAATAAAGTAGTGTTTAGTCCAAGATTTATAGGTCCTTACAGGGTAATAAGGAGGATTGTAAAGGTAACTTATGAGTTGGAGTTTTATAGTGAGATGGATTTGGTTCATCCGGTCTTTCATATATCCATGTTGAGGAAATATGTGGGAGACCCTAATACTATTGTGCCTCTTCATTCTATAGGTGTTCTATAAAACAATGACTTATAAAGAGGTTCCAGTTCAGAATTTTTATATACAAGTGAAAAGGTTGACGAACAAGGATGCGGCTTCCATTAAAGTCTTTTGGAGGAATCAACAAGTTGAAAGTTTTACTAGGGAGGCCGAAGAGGACATGCAAAAGTGTTATCCTTATTTATTCCACTATATTCAAGCCTAAGGTACTAACTTTAAGTCCACTAAGTCATTTCAAGTCTATGTTCAACCCATGACATTTGCATGCATTCACGTTTAAATTGACAAATTCATGATGATTTTACACTTATGTTGAGATTTTTGAAATAATGTTTATGTGCATTGTTGCATCCTTATGTGGGCTGAAATTGTCATGTTAACATATCTCATGTACCTTTCTTTGATATTCAGGGATGAATGTTCTCAAGTGGGAGATATTGAAACTACCCCAAAAAGTGCCCGAAAATACGCCTCGAAAGTTCCTACAATCAAAATTTCCATATATATCAAAATTTGTGCGTGATATAGAAAATATGACTTCATATTATTATTCCGAGGGTAAAATTGAGTGGGGGATGGGTCTAAACCCAATTTTAGACCAAAGGAATCGCAATTTGTTTTTCCCAAAAATTGAATTCCTATAAGGTTTCTGCGCCACTGGCGCGACATACCAAGGGCGCGCCTCAGTGTAATTTTTGTGCAGTTTTTCACTTTGGCCCAAGGCTTTTGGGTCATGGCCCTAAGTGCTCCCACATGTGAAAGTACCTATGCTTAGCCATATTTCACTCTCATATCATTTAAGACATTTCTTAATATTCGCGTAAACACTTCGACTCATATGTCAATCCAAATATCGAGTCCCAAAACTCATCTGGATCTTAGGGTTAACATTCAAGCTTCATGTCTCCATCTCCAATTTTCTTTAAGAATTTTCCAAAGCTATTGTATGTGGGTTTCATACATGGGTTCCTTTAACCCATGATGCCCAAGATCCCTTTTTACTTAAATTGCATGATTCAAAGTTTATTTACTTATGGATCTTACTTATTATGAATTAGATTATGAACTATGTTGGAGTTTCATGAAATTGTGACTATTTTACCAATCTTTTGAGCTATGAATCTATAACCTATCGTGGGTTTTGATAAAGGATTTTGATGTATATTACTTGAGGGTGTTACAAACTATTGATGGATGGTTTTACAATGGATTATATTACATGATTTCGTCCCTCAATGGCATGGTTTTACACTAGCCCCATGAACCCACCAAGTCTTTGGTAAAATGTCTGATTATAGTTTCTTGATGAATTGAAGGTCCAATGCATGTCCTATTAGTTGAATGACATTATGATAATGAAAGTAATATATGTATATGATATTCTACTATATATTTTTGGAAAGTGACTGTGCCCTACTCGGGGGGATAAGAACTCGAGTAACCTTGTCGAGGAATTTGTACCTTGAAACAAATCAAGGGGTTGTGCCTTGACATCTAGGTTGAGGGGTTAATACCTCAATCACCAAGGGTGGTAGGGTGTGATTATCCACCAACCAATCAAGGAGTTAGAACCTTTGTAATTGGGTTTTGGGAGTAGTACCTCAATCACCATGGGTGGTAGGGTGCGACAATCCACCAACCAACCAAAGTGGCTTATACCATTGTAAGCTTTGGGATTTACTCTGATGGTCTCTTCTTACACATGTATTATGTTCTATGTAAGTAGGATTTACTTCAAGCATCTACCATGCATGCCTTATTGTTATATGCTTATCTATTGCCTAACTATGCATTTTGTCTAAGCTTCCTATCTATTGTTGCATTGCATCCTATATACTTAGTACATTCAAATGTACTATCGCATACTCTTGCCTACATAATGTTACCATGTAGGGACAAGAGCCTACTTGATAATCCACCTCCATGTGGCTAGTAAGACTTCTTTCAAGCTAGTTGGTAAGTACATTTTAGGGACAATGTCTATTGTCACCACCCAACCCTAGGACCTCGATATGACACGGAGCAAGGGGAACTCAAAGGGACCCCAAGCAAGCCTTTTAGAGCATCATTAAACATCCTTAGTTGGACAAACAATAAAATAGCAACAAGAATAGAAATAGGAATAACAAGGGCTAACAGATATCAGTCAAATCATAACAACAAAAGCCAAGAGAGAGTCAAGCTTATAATATTACATATGACATGTCCAGCAACACCTCAATTACATAGATAAGAGCGGGGGCCAAAACAAACAACTGGCTCACCCTTACATAAAAGAAATGTAGTTTTATAATATAACATGATATCATAGCAAGATCCCTGGAATGAAGGACTCACCAACAAGCTTGAGAAAAGTCGTACTATTTGCAAGGGGGTAGATGATCAAGTGGGACACTGATTTCTACATTACGACATCATGTAGGCATATAGTATGTGTTAGTACGTTGGAATTTACTAAGTATGCAGGATGCAATGCAACAAGAGATAGGAAATATAGTAAAAATGTATAGTTAGGCAATAGATAATCATATAACAATATATGCTTAAGAGAGCACCTTGAAATTTGAATGAGTTTTATGACTTGAATTTAGGAGACAATATTGGATAAGAATTTAATGATTATTGGGGAATGTCTTAGATGATATGAGGGTGAAATAAGACTAAGTATAGGTATTATCTTGAATGGGAATGATTAGGACCAAGACCCAAAAGCCTTGGACGGGAATGAAATAACTGGGCAAAAAATACATAAGTCGCGTTGCAGAAGGGACCCACCTAAATACTATTTTCGTCAAACACTGAAATTTTGAAATTAGCTTTGGTTGCTCTAAAATCAGGGTTATACCAATTTTTGACTCAATTTGACCCCAAAGAGAAGAATATGATGTAGAATTTTTGAAATAACTTACAAATTTTGAGATAAATGGAAATTACGATTTCGGGCACTTTTGAAGCACATTTTCGGGCACTTTTGGGGGTTATTTCAATATCGCCCCTTGGAAATATTCTTCCCCGCATGTCAAACAAATGTACAAGATAAGAGAAATCATAAAGAGGGAAGCCCGAACATGAATACAAGAGTACACTTTAAAACACCATTTTAAAAATCTCAACATAAGTGTAACATCACCATGAACCTTTTCTATGTAAACATGAATGCATGCAAATGTTTTAGGGCTGGAATCTGAGAAATTTAATAAAAACAATGAGTTTGACATGTTATCATAAGCTTAAATAGAATGAAAGAGGTACGGATATCTCTTTTCCATGCTAGCTTTGGCTTCCCGAGAGACACTTTTGATTTGACGATTCTTGTAACGGGCCTTGATGACGACCACATCCTTTTTAATCAACTTTCCACCCTTCCATCCAATACCTCCGCCTGTACCTTCCACTAATCCAACTTATCCTCCATAACGCAGTCAACATCAATGTTCTATGACACTAGAGTCACCAACACATCCCCTCAACCTAAAAGCATGAAGAACTGGACAAACCAAAACCACATTCCTATGTCATTCCACCACTATTCAACTTTACCAACCTCCCACTACATTCTATAAAGACTCACAATCCCTTATAAACTCATTCTCCAACCTTAATTACACATAGCCCACTAAGTACCATAAACCACCATCTCTCCCTTTGGAGACAACCTCCACTCTACCCCCTTTCACCCAAAATCGCCAACTCTAATAAGGTGGAAATAAGTCTTTACTTAAACTAGACCTCTTCAAGCAAAGAATATTTGGAACCATCAAGAATACTACACTACCATGCTCAAATTCCTTGAACCTAACCCCTAATCTAGCCAAATGATATACCCCTCAAGTCCTCTCTTTGCCACTGTCATCAAAACATACTAGGCTACTTAGAGCATCAACCACAATATTAGCCCCACCAAGAAACATAATGCACACTCATATCATAATACTTAAGGTGTTCTAACAACCTTCTTGTTATCCTCAATTCCCACCTACCATATTTAGCAAACAACCCCCCACTCCCAAGACTCGCAAAACTACCTCCAAAAGTGTTCACAAGCTCTAAATAAATCATTGTTCCACCACTAGGGGCCACCATAAACATGTCAAGCTAGGTTTTTAAGGTCCTATTCACGAACATAACTGGTGCATAAGTCAACCAAACAACTCCAACAATACTCAAATGCTCACTTCTAAACTAAAAAGACACTTAGGAATATTACTAACCCTCATCCTCACTTGAGGACAAGACCCGAGCTAAAGATCAATTTAGAGAAGTGAATAACCTATTATAGTTGACCAAATAGATCGACCATCCTTAAGGCACATTTTAGGCACTTTTGGGGTCGTTTCACCAAGCAAACCTCTTAGCAAATCATTACACATCCTTTTTCGTAGAAGCAATAAAAAGACAAAAAGATATAGTAAATATTGATAATCGGGGCTAAGGGACATCTTTAATATCATAAACATCAAGAGTCAAGAGTGAGTCAAAGCTCATAGCATTATACAAAACTTGTTCAACAACACCTCTAACCACAGAACTTAGTGGGGGTCAAGAAAAGTAACCAGGCTCACCCTCATAGTCAAATATACAATGAAGAAAGAGAGACATAATACATAGCATAATAACATAGAAGAAATAACCTAAAAAGTGCCCACAAATGTGCCTCAAAAATGCCCAGAATCATAATTTATATGTATCTCAAAATCAGTGCATTATTTTGAAAATTTGACTCTATATTCCTAATCAGGGGGTCAAATTGAGTGGTAAATGGGCGTAACCCCAATTTTGGAGCAACCATAGCAAATGTTAAAATTTCAAAGTTTGACGAAAAACATTGTTAACCTGCATTTGGGGCGTGACGTGCCAAGTGTATTTTGTTTTCCAATTTTTTAGTTCAGTCCAATATATTTGGGTTTTGAGCCTTAGCCTTCCCATGCATGAAAATACCTATAATTATCCTTATTTCACCCTCATATCATCCAATACGTTCCCAAGCACTCATTTAAACACTTAGCCAATATTTCATCTCCTAAATTCAAGTCTCAAAACTCATTTGGATTTCAATGTTCTCGCTCAAGCTTCAAGTCTCCATCTCCAATCTTCTTTGAGATTTTTCCAAAGTCAAGGTATGTGGGTTACTTTCATGGCTTCCTTTCACCCATGATACAAAAGCTTCCTTTTACCTAAAATTGCATGATCTGAAGTTGAGTAACGCATGGGTCTTATCTATTATGAATCTCACTGCACACTATGTTGGAGTTTATGTAATTAAGACTGTTTTACTATATTTTCGGCTATGCATCTAAGATTCGTTTATGATATTTGATGAAGGGTATTGATTTATATTTCTTGAAAGTCTTATTAAGTATTTAATGATTGTTTTACCTTGGATTTCCTTGCATGATTTCACCTCTAAATTGCATGGTTTTACACATTACATACCCGTAACTATTGGTTTATTTTATGATTCAAGTGACACTATGATGATTACGAGTTTCTAAAGGTATGTTTAAATCATGAAATTGTTGATGATGTTGTAGGTCCAGATTAAGCCCCCTTGTTTTTTTAGGATTTTACCTATTGTGAACCTTTGATATTGATATTAATGAAAGGGTAATGTTAATGATGACTCATTCTGATATATGAAGTTAGGCTCCCCATTTGAGGTCAATGATGTTAAGAGCTACTCGCACCATGTATCTATGTTTATTATAAGTTATTAATGTATGATTATCTTATATATTCCACGTGATTATACTTAGGACCGAGTGGACTAGAGGCGACTCTCTAAGTCTTAGGACTATCAGCCACTGTAGGTGAAGGGATTAGAGGCGAGTCCCCAAATGTCTAAGAGATGAGTATCCTAAATATAATGTCTTGAGGTGGGTACCCGAGTTCAGGCTTGAGACGAATACCCAAGTTCCAGAACTAGAGGCGAGTACCTGGTTCACATAAGGCTTAGTAAATCCCCTTAGGCATTAGGAGGTTCACCTTTGCAAGTAACAACCCCCTTTCTTCCAATGTAGGGGTTGACATATGGATTCCATGTTGTAGCTCACTTGGTCTTATCTTATGTTGGTTGAGTTCTCTTTCAACACTTATGTATCATGATCTATACAAGTTGATTTGGATTGCAATTATGTTTTACTTCAAGCATCATTCATGCATGTCATATTGTTATTATGCTATTCATTGCTTATGCTTATGCATTTTGATTATGTTTCCTATCTCTTGTTGAATTGAATCCTACACACATACTATATTAAAATGTGCTAATGCATACTCTATGCCTACATGATGTCACCATGTAAGAACTGGAGCTCTATTTGGCTATCCTTCTCCTCCACGTGGCTTGTTCGGTTGCCTCTCAAAGTAGTTAGTGAGTCCTCCATTCTGGGGATGCTGGTCTATATTTCTTATGCTATGTATCGATACTCTCTTCTTGATTGCTACATTGACTAGAGGGTGAGCCTAGTTGCTTATCTTGGCCATCATCAGGTATCTATGTTTAGAGGTGTTATTGGACATATTGTGTGTTATGCTTAAGTTTTGACTCACCTACTATATTTAAGTATTACTCTCTCTTTCTCTCTCACTCCATTAGTCCCAGTTCCCCTTGTTAATGCTTATCTCTAGTTGTCATTTTTAATTGCGTTTGAAACCAAGGATGTGTAATGATATGTTGTGAGACTTGTTTGGGGTTCCTTTGGGTTCCCTATTAATCGGTCACATCTAGGTCCTAGGATTAGGTCATGACACTTGGGGACCCTTTGGGTTCCCCCATGTGCCGCGTCACATCTAGGCCCTATGCTTGGGTCGTGACACATTACTTATCGAAGAACACCTCTACTAAATAGATAAGAGGGGGGCAAAGACAATTAACTGGGCTCAGCCTTCTAGTCATAAGTATATAATAAAGAAGAGAATCTTATATATATCATAATATCAAGTTATTGTCCTCAAAATTGAGGATTCACTAACTAGCTTTGGGTAAAAGTTCTAGCCATGAGGAGGAGGATGGTCAATCGGTGCACTGGTCCATACGTGGTAACATCATGTAATCATAGAGTATGTTTAGTACGTTTGAATGTACTACATATGTAGGATGTAATTCAACAAAAGATAGGCACATGGCAAAATGCAATATAGCAAACAAGAGATGGCATATTAATAATATGACATGAATGAATGATACTTGAAGTGAAACATGCTTATGTACAACATATTACATGTGTAAAAGGTGACAATCATTACATAACCAAGGCCTACTACCTACTTTGTGAGGCAACTGAGATATATACCCCTAATGTGGTAGCACGAGCCTACCACCCCCCGACCAAGCAGAATGAGGTATATACCCCCTAATTCAGTATCATGAGCCCACAACCGCCATACCTAGGCAATTGAGTTATATACCCCTAAACATGCTAGCATGGGCCTACTACCCCTCAAGCTAGGTGAATGAGGTATATATCCCTCAATGTGGTAGTTCGGGCCTACTACCCCCTGAACTAGGCAATTGGTCAACTTTTAGCACAATAGATACATTCATGAAATCATCATACAAGTACCTTTCTTTAATCATCATAGAGTCATTCAAGTCATAGGTTATGCAATGGATCATCAATAGTTCAAGAATCTAAAATAGTACATTTTATAAAATACTTGGTAGGTGTGTAATACTAGTGTAAGATTATGCAATTCAAGAGTGAAATCATGCAAGAAAATCTAATGTAAAGCAACCTACCAACACTTGGGAATGACCTCATGCAATATACATCAAAACCCTTCATAAAATCAAATAATAGACCATAGATTCATAGCTCAAACATATAAAACAGTCACAAGTTTATGAGACCCAACATAATTCATTGTCTAATTCAGAATAATTATGACCCATAAGTAAATCAACTTAAAATCATGCAATTTAGGTAAAAAGGAAGATTGGGTACCATGGGTGAAAGAACCCAATGGTTGAAACCTGCATACTTTGACTTTGGAGAATTCTTAATGAAGATTGAAAATGGAGACTTCAAACTTGGATGAATTTCTTCAGATCCGAAAGACATTTAGACAGTTGAATTTTGACAGAAATATTAGTCTAATGGTTTGAGAGAGTATTTTGGAATGTCTTGTATGATATGAAGGTAAAATATGTCTAAGTATAGGTACTCTCATGCATGGGAAGACTTAGGCCTAAGACCTAAGAGCCAAAAGCCTCGGGCCAAGATAAAATTACTGGAAACAAATATTCACAGGTCTGCATCCAATCTAAGATGCAGAACTATCGCAGAGGCAATTTTACACTAGTTCGTGATAGATGTGTGTCACTGTACCATCACAGACAGACACTGGATAAGGGATTTTTAGAAAATAAAATTGCAATTTGTTAGCTCTAAAATTAGGGTTTAGACCCATTTCCCACTAAAATTTGGCCCCTAATCAGTAATATGAAGTCAAACTTTCAATATCACGCATGGAGTTTTACATATATGGCAATTACGAATTCGAAAACTTTCAAGGAACATTTTCAGACATTTTTTAGAGTCGTTTCACCATCAACATTTGGCAAAAATAATCTAGCTTGATATCTAAGGACATCATCTCCCATTCGGAAAAAAACTCTAGTTTACCTTTTTTGTCAAATGTTTTCAAGTCAACCAAAGTCATATCAGGATTTTGCTCAGATTTGAAACCATTTAATACCATCATACCATCATGTTTGGCATCAATCATTCTAACATAAAACTTGATAAATCAATGTTAGCCACACTTCTTATGGACACCATACTAAGTGCGTCAACCCCAACACTGGCTTTGCTCGAGTGGTAGTGCTCACTCATATCATAGTCTTTACAGATATTGAATTTGCCATCTTTGCCTCAATTTGAAATACTTTTGAGTGAACACATGTTGTAGGCTTTTGTGATTGGTGAAGATACATGGACCCTCTTTATGTAGTGATGCAAAACCATCTATGCAAATACCACAATTGCTAACTCATGATCATGTGTAGGGTAATTACTCTTATGCACCTTTAGTTGCCTAGAAGCATTGGAAATGAACTTGCTACTTTGAAGTAACACACACCTCAGTCTGATCCTTGACGCATCATAATTGACAATGAATCCTTATAACCCTTCTAGTACAGTCAAAAAAGGAGCAGCGGTAAGCCTATCCTTTAAGGTTTGAACACTTTCCCACATTCATTGGTCTAATGAAACTTTACCTTTTTTGTGTCATTTTGTCAAAGGACATCCAATTAAGGAAATACAAATCTATTGTACTACCCCTCTAAGCCTATGAAGCTCTTAATATCTGAAGGAGTCAAGAGCCTATGCCAATTCCTTACTGCTTCCGTCATCTTGAGACATGCTTTAATCCCATCACTTGACACTACTTGCCCAAGAAACAAAATTTGACTCAACCAAAACTCGCATTTGCTAAACTTGGCAAACAACCTTTCCTCCCTCAAGGTTCGTAATACCACTCTCAAATGTCTCATGTGATCTTTCTCACTTCACGAATATATCAAAATATCATAGAAATGAATACTGCAATAAACATATCAAGGTAGGGTTTGAACACCTTATTCATGAGATTCATAAATATTTTTTTGTGTATTGGCCAAACCAAAAGGAATCACCAAAAATTAAATGCATATACCTTGTTCAAAAGTCCTTCATAGGAGTGTAACACTCTCTTACGCTCAATTGATAATATTCGGACCAGCATTCAATCTTAGAGAAGTGACTAGCCCCTAATAATTGGTCCACCAAATCATCTGTCTATAGAAGTTGATACTTATTCTTTATGGTACCCTTATTGAGTTATCGATAGTCAATGCAAATTCTAAGCAAACCATCCTTTTTCGTTACAAACAAAATAAAGAAACCCAAGATGACTTACCAGGCCTTATGAAACCCTTTCTAACAAATCCTTCAATTATTCCTTTAGATCCTCTGACTCTGCTAAAGTTGCATGATAGGGAGGAACAGAGATAGGTTATGTATCGAAGAGAAGATCTATGCCAAAACTAATTTCCCTTTTAAGAGGAACTGTTAGATGGTCATTGAAAAATACATCAAGAATCTCAATAACCATGGGGACTGACTCAATGTAAGGAATTTCAGAATCAATATCCCTAACCCTCATAAGGTGATAGACACAACCCTTAGCAATTAATTCATGATCTTTTTGACAATAAATGAACCTACTCTTAACAACTAAATCATGGCATTTCCTCTCAAGAACAAGTTCATTAGGATATTGGAACCTAACCCTATGGGTTCTACATTCAATAGAGGCATGAGATCTATGCAACCAACACATCACAAGAAAAACATTATGTCAAGTTCAATAAGATCACAAGGTAAGATTTTATGCAGAATAGACAAGTGGCAACCCCTATAGACTCTTCTAGCAATAATAGATTCACCACCTAGGGTAGACACCAAAAACGTTTCATATAATATCTCAATACACACATCAAACCTATTAGAAAGGAATGGGGTAATGAAAGATAAGATGGAAACTAAATCCAGCAAAGCAAACATATCATAATAAAAAAATATTTAACATACCAGTGATAACATTGGGCACCTCATCCAACTGTTGCCTCCCTCGAAGAGCATAGAACTAGTTGTAACATAGAGTACCACCTTGTTGACCACCTTGAGACACTTGGCCTTCACAAGTACCAGGTCCTTGAGGGCGGACATCTCTACCTCTATTTAAAACACTTGGACAATTGAAAAGCTTGTGGCTCATCTTGCCACACCCATAGTATGAACATGAATCCCAAAAGCATTTACCACCATGGTTTTTCCCACACATGGAATATCCTTCCACCACTAGCACTACCACTATGAACCTTAGGGTTTGCCAACTTATTAGTAGTAAAGTTTTGAGGTAGAGCATGAGACGACCCTTGGCTTTGAAATTTTTTGTATTGTTGAAAATGACCACTTCTGCCACTCTTAAGACGTTAAAACCCACCTTATAACCAGTCCCTCTTAGACTCCCACATTATCTTCATCTTAAAATTCTCTCCCTCAATTAGCTTAGCATAAATTACGCTCTTAGATATGTCTATTTCCCTTACATGCATGGTAATGCAACATTAATTATTAATAAAGTCTAACATCCCCAAAAAAATTTATTCACCCTATTCTCGAATCGGCAACAAAGGTGGGAGCATACTTTGACATATTGGAAAACATGAGGGAATACTCCCTCAAACTCATGGAATATTATTTTCAATTCATGAACTCCATCATCTTTGCATCCCTTAGCTCGAATAGGAAAAAGAAGTCAACGAAGACGGCTTTGAATTCATTCGAGTGAATGGGACCATCATCAACTCTCACCATATTTCATTCAATCAAACATATTTGTGCAATTCCCTTGAGTTTGTAAGTCTCCAACTCCACTTTCTTCTAAACATTTACCCCTATAATGGCCAAGTTCGTTAATGAATTCTTGAGGCTCTTCCTCTATTTTTGAACCACGAAACCCCCAAGTATTTATCCTAGACTAATCCCTCACCCATGAGGTCAATGTATGAGTATGAGAATCTTGGACTCCTTTTAAAACTTGCTTGGCCATAGCATAGGCCAATATGGTGATGACATTTTGGTACACAGCGTGAGTGACCTTTTCTTCTTAGGGAAATTATCAAACTAGAGGAACATGGTCCTCATTGATGACAAGAATCCTTGGTGGAGGTTTTTTTCTATGAGGCATGATCTTGAAGTTCCAAGATCAAGTAGTAATAAGTAGAAAATCTTACGACAAGTTCTAAGGCATGAGATAGAATATTAAAGAAGTGAATCATTTCCTAAACACGTTATAGCCTCCAATTCATAGTTGTGGTACGATTCACAACTATGAACAAGACTCTATTTGATATGGTATGTTGGATTTTTTAGGAGCATTTTATAACTTAGTGATGTACTACCAAAAATACAGTACTTTTGATACTTAAAATATAGAATTTGTGTGTTCTTAAAGCAATATTAGTGGGTTTGATGTGTTTTATATTTATTTTACACGATTGCACGATTTGGAATGATTTTGGGAAAAGTTCTGCAGAATTGCAATTTTTGAGGACTTACGAGCTACTCTATAGGTCGTGATTACTTTCCCAAGCTATAGAGTGGTTTCATGGATAAGATCCAGTGAAGGACCAAGTTCCAAATGCTGCATCCATGAACTGTTAGATAAGCCGTAGAAGTTTTCATAAGTTATTGGTTGGTTTCCTGCCTTGAGGATCTGAGTTTAAAGCATTTCAAAAAAATTGTCAGACGAAACCCTCCGTAGGCCCTAATTGTGAACACAACCCGTATGAATATCTCATTGAATTGAAGTCAATTTTGGAAGTTGTAGAGTACAGAGATTTGGTATGAGCCGTGGATTCTTCTATGTCTCATAACCCCATTCGTAGAAGGTGTTGATTCTATTTTTCATTTCATTTTAGATTTGTAATTTACTTATTATAAATACGTATTTTTAGGTCTTTTTGCCAGAGAGACACATGATAGAATCGCGAAACACTTTTGAGACTTCATCTTGATTGATTTTTACATGAAAAACATTATATTATGATTTCGTATGGAGAACTTTAGATTTCCTGTTCTTAATTTCATCATTTTAAGTGTTCAATTATACTATTCCATAACATGATTCTTTTATCGATAATGATTACGTATAGCTAAATCCACAACTAGGGTTATGGAAACCATAAAGAACTAACAAGGTGAAATCAGATAATCCATAGTTCTTGGAATATATGCACATATGTATCAACTAATTCTCTTTGCTGTGAATGTTTTTAAATAGTGGCCAATGTTAGAACTCACCTAATTCTTACTGACTGGATCAAGATAGAAATGAATAGGGGAAAAATTAATTAATAGGATTCGATTTTGTCCCTCTCATCTAATCAACCAAACCGGATCAATGGGAGGTTTTACTAGAAAAAAGAGTAACGGTTAGTAATGTCACACTATAGGGATAGATCAAATCATGTCATGAATTTACCTCAAGCCTTGTCAAAGGGTTTGGTAAAGTTAACTTACCAATTCTGCATGTTACACACAAGAAACGATTGCGATTATCTAGTGATAGTAAGTTTGGAATTCATGGGCAACATAATACCATAGTTATTTCTCACACTGGTTTCATAACACTTGCTTCTATTATAGGTATATTTACTGCAATTACAAATCCTTCCTCTTTCCAGAGATTAGTAGGTTAATTTATTCAACTTGCTCGTAATTACTCTAGGTCTAGACCATATTCGGTGTGGGATCGACCTAAATCTTGGTTAGCTTATATATTTTGACAATGACCTCTTATCCTTTCAAAATTGAGGTGTAGTTTGGGTAACATCAAAATTTGGGCGTCATTGCAAAGGAATAGGGCTTTTAGACTGGCTTAATTTGATTAATTCATGATTTAATCCTTATTTTTCTCATTATATGTATCTTATTGTTTTTGTTTTGTTTTAGTGTACAAACGTAGTGTATGTACAACACTTACAGCCAAGGCAATCCCTTAACTTCATTTGACCTTGAGATCTAAAAGACATAAACAAGAATAGCCCAGAACAATGCGAACAACACTGCAAATGATGACGTGAATGAACCACTGGACGCAAATAATAATAATAATAACCCACCATCACTTGAGGATATAAATCCAGCACTAAAGGATCTTCAAGCTACAGCTAACACATAAAATCAATAAAAGCTTGATCCTATGGTGATAGATGTTAGCAGAACTATTTGTTACAATTATTATCATATGAGATAGAATTTGTCGTTTTGTGTGTGTTACTTCAAATGCTACGAAATAGAGGGTTGTTTGCTAGCTTACCATTAGAGGATCTGCATAAACTTTAGGATTTTACGTGTTCTCAATGTGATATTGTTGTTCTTATGAGTTTTTTATGTGTAGATTTGTGTCACGACCCAAGCCTAGGTCCTAGACGTGACCGATTAATGGGTACCCAAAGGAATCCCAAATAAGCCTCATAGCACATCATTACACATCCTTGGTCGCAGAAACAATATAAAACATCATAAGAAACATGAACAAGGGAAAATGGGACTAAGGCAGAAAGAGAGAATTTAATACTTAGATAACATAGATGAGTCAAAGCTCAAATGTAATGCATAACTTGTCCAACAACACTTCTAAACATAGATACTTAGTGTGGGCCATGACAAAGCAGCAAGGCTCTCACCCTCATAGTCAAAATAGCAATAAAGAAGAAAGAATCAATACATAACATAAGAATCATAGACGAACTTCCCTAGAATAGAGGACCCACCCATAAGCTTGAGTCAAACCATACTAACCACATGGAAGGAGATGCTCAAGCGGGGCTCCGATTCCTACATGGTCATTTTATATAGGCATAGAGTTTACATTAGTACGTTGGAATGTACTAAGTATGTGGGATGCGATGCAACAATAGAGAGGTAATGTAATAAAAATACATAACAATAGGCAACAAGCATAATATAACAATATTGCATAGATGGACAATGCTTGTAGTAAAACATGCTTGAAAATATGCATTCTTTCATAGCTTACTAAACCAATTAAGATAACATAACATAATTATCTTATCCAATTACCTTATAGAAGAGAGTGAAAGATATATCATAAGTTCCTAACCCCAAGTCATACACAAGGGTAAGAAGTACATCATAGTTGATAACCTCATAAAGTAACATAACCAAGTAGGGAGTAGCATAACCTCAAAAAGAATAACATAACTTCATAAAGAGTAACATAACCTCATCGGGAGTAGCATAACCTCATAAAGAGTAACATAACCTTATAAAGAGTAACATAACCTCCTAGGGAGTAGCATAACCTCACAAAGAGTAACATAACCTTATAGGGAGTAGCATAACCTCATAAAGAGTAACATAACCTCATAGGGAGTAGGATAACCTCATAAGGATTAGATTGCATTCATACATAAGGGTAAGGTGTACAACATAGCTTATAACCCTTACATGTAGGAATTGGCCTTGCAATAGAGGGTAAAGCATGTAACACAGTTCATAACCCCTCCTAGTGGGCTTTAACAGTTGAGAAAAGCATATGCCTTATCTTAAAAATCCAACAAGTCATCAACAATTCAAAAGAACATAACAACATGAGAGCCCAATAATTACCTTGTAATACAAAAGGTGCTTTACATAATTCAAACACATATATTTATTCCTTTCATCCATATATACATATCTTCCCTTACTATCATCATTTGGTCATCACACACATACATCATTTCATTATCATTTCATCATTATATAATCCTCATAACATCATTTAACTCATAAAATATGCATTGGACCCACAATTCCTCAAGAAAACCTAGCCAGATAATTTATCAAACACTTGGCGGGTATGTAATGGGGGTAAAAGACCATGCAATTTAGAGATGAAATAATGAAAGAGAATCCATTGTAAAATCATCAATCAATACCTTGCAATACCCTCAATGTATACACATCAAAACACCTAATCAAATCTAACATTATATCCAAGATTTAGAGCTTAAAACATGCTAAAACAACCATAATTTCATGAACTAAAATCACCGTGCAGTAAATTTCTCAATATAAAAAAACCCACATGTAAAATTAACTTTAAATCATGCATTATTAGTAAAAAGGAGGCTAGGAACCATGGGTTGAATGACCCAATGGTTTAACACCACATACCTTAGCTTTTGGGGAAACCTTGGAGAAGGCTTTAATGGAGACTTGAAGCTTGAGTGAAATCCTTGATGAAATCCTGAAGATTTGTCTTGAGTTTTGGGACTTGAATTTGAGAGTAAATATTTGGCTAAGTGTTTTGGTAATTGTTAGAGAATTTTTAGGATTATATGAGGGTGAAATATAGCTAAGAATATGTATTTTCAAGTGTGGGAATCCTTAGGCCCAAGACTTAAAAGTCTTGGACCGAAGTCAAGATAAAACATGACCAAAATGGACTGCTCACTCGAATTACATTTTATGCACAAACAAGTTCCATGAAAATTGGCATAAATCCTTGATATGAAATTGGAATGAGGTGAAACTAAGTGCTTGGGAAGATAATTCAAAGAGCTTTAATATGATAGTTCATGGGCCACCAGTTCTTTGTGTGCTAAGTGATATGTCCCTTCAAATTTGACCCTCCAAAATCGCATTTTGCGATTTTCAGATTTTGATACGGTTGCTCTAAAATTTGGGTTAGACCCATTCCCCACTAAATTTGACCCCATCAAAAGTATATGAAGTTAGATTTTCGAAATGATAAATGGACTTTTAGATATATTAAAATTATGATTCCGTACACTTTCGAGATGCATTTTCAGGCACTTTTTGGGGTCGTTTCAATATCTCCCCCTTGGGAACATTCATCCCCAAATGTCAAAGAAATGTACAAGAGAAGAGTGATCATAAAGAGGTCATCCCAATGAGTAACGCAACAATACACTTGAAAACAACATTTTGAAAACCTCGGCATAAGTGTAAAATCATCATAATCTTGCCAACTTAAACCTGAATGCATATGAATGACATAGGGGCTGAAACATAAGACTTGGAATCATAGAAAAAACTTGACATGTCATCATAAGCTTTAATAGAATGAAAGATATAGATACTACTGCTCCATGCCCACTCCGGCTTCCCAAGAGACACATACGAATAGATGACTTTTCCAAAGGGCTTTAATGAACACCACATCCCCGTTAATCAATCTCTCCGCTCATCCATCCAACACCTCTATTGGGACCTCCTTCTAAGCCAAATTATCCTCCACATCACCCACAACTTCAAAGAGTTTTGTAATAATATAGTGACCAACGCATCCTCTCAACCTAGAAGCATGACAAACAGAATAAAACATACCCCTACCATAAGCAATTCCCAAACTTATGCAACCCTACCAACCTCCCTGTATGCTTTATAAGGACTCACAATCCTCAACTCAATTGTCAATCTTAAATAGACCTAACTAACTTGGTACCCTAATAGCCATTTCCCCCTTGGGAGACAACCTCCACTCTATCATTCTCTCACCCAAAACTTCTGACTCTAATAAGGCAGAGAACAAGGCCATGCCTAATCTACTCCTCTTAACCCCAGAAGATTTGGAACTATCAAAAATACTATACTACCATTCTCAACATCCTTCAACCTACTTCCAATCTAACAAACAGATGGATTCCACTGGTCTCTTTCTTACCACAACTATCTACACATTCTAGGCTACCTAGATCACCAACCGCAACATTAGCCTTACTAGGGAAAAGTAATGTACAATCATTTATAATACTTAAAGAATTGTAACCACCTTCTTGCTATCCACAATACACACCTATCATACTTAGCAAACAACCTCTCATCCTCCAAGACTTACAACACTACCCCCAAATGATTCACAAGCTCTCAACAAATCAATACCTATTCACTAGAGACCACCAGAAATATATAAAGGTAGGATTTTAACACCTTATTCATGAAACCTATAGATATGACCAATGCATAAGTCAAACCACAAGATACTACCCCAAATTCAAAATATCGGAAAGGACATTCAAGAACTCACTGATCGCTGGAAACAACTTAATAGATAACTGAGGTTCAACACCCCAAAGGGGGCTTGAAGTATTACCTTAGGCTTGAGTAGAATGGAAGAGATAGGGATATCGCTTTGGCATATCCAACTCGGCTTCCCATGTAGGACTCTAAACTTATTGGTTTCTCCGAAAGACCTTGACGGAAGAAGCATCATTGTTCCTCAACCTCTTTACTTGTCTATCTAAAATTTCTACTGGAAGCTCTTCATAAGTCAATTGTATTCAACCACGCCCATAACATCAATTGGTACAATCACACTTGGGTTACCCGTACACTTCCTCAACATTGACACATGAAAGACCGAATGAACCATATTCATAGCATTGGGCAACTCCAACTTATAGGAACCCTTACTAATTCTCCTCAACACTCTATAAGGACTAACAAATCTTGGACTCAATTTATCCATCTTACTAAAACGAACCACACCCTTCATGGTTGAGACCTTCAAATGGATCCAATCACCAACTTTGAATTCAAGATTGTTTCTTCTCACATAGGCAACTTTTGATGACTTTGGACAATTTTCAATCTTTCTCTTATGAACCTTACCCTCTCCGTAGCCTCCATCAGTAGATCTGAACCCAACAAAGCCATCTCGCCTTCCTCAAACCATCCAACCAGGGACCTACAACATCTACAATAGAGATCCTCAAAAGGAGTCATACTAATGCTAGAATTATAACAATTGTTGTGAGCAAACTCAATGAATGGAAGGTGATCATCCCAACTACCCTTAAACTCCAATACACAAGCTCTAAGCATGTCCTCAAGAGTTTGGATAGTCCTTTCAGCTTGGCCATCCATTTGAGGGTGAAAGGCCGTAGTGAGCCTTTCCTTGGTACCAAGACTTCTTTGGAAGGATCACCGAATGTGAAAAGTGAATTGACCACCACGATCTAATATGATAAACGAAGGCACCCCATGCAATCTAACCAATTCATGAATGTACAAGTTAGCATAATCTTTGCTACCATAGATAGTCTTAGTCGGTAGGAAATAATTCAACTTTGTTATTCTGTCAACCGAAACACAAATAGTATCAAAACCATTTCTTGTCGTAGGCAACCCAACCATAAAATCCATGTTAATTACCTCCTACTTCCAAGTTGGAATCTCGATATCTTGGGTTAGGCCACCCGACCTTTGGTATTTGTCTTTGACTTGTTGGCAGTTATGTTAACCAGATAGAAACTTAACAATATCTCTCTTCATGCCACCCAACCAAAACACATCCCTCAAATCTCTATACATTTTGGTAGTACCGAGGTGAATAAGTAGGAAGAATTTTGAGACACATTAAGAATTTGCTCTCTCAAGTCATTAATACAATGCACACACAATCCACCATGGTCCATAAGGGCACCATCTCCCCCTTGGGAGAAAATCTCGACCTTACCATCTCACACCAAGGCCATCAATTCTAACAAGGTGGGGTCAAGATCTTGCTTTGCCATCACTTCCTCAACCAATGAAGATTTAGAACCATCAACAACCACAACCCCACCATTATCAACCTCCTCCGACCTAACTCCAAATCTAGCCAACTGATGAAGCCACCTCTTTGCTACTATCATCAACATGACCTAGGCTACCCATAGACACCCTACTCAAAGCATCGACCACAATACTTGCCTTACCGGGGTGATAATGCACACTCATATCATACCCTTAAGAAGACCTAACCACCTTTGTTGTCTCAAATTGAGTCCTTTTTGTTTGAACACATATTGGAGACACTTATGATCAGTTAACACATCAACATGCGTCCGATACAAATAAGGACACCCAATTTTCAAATGAAATACCATGATAGCCAAGTCAAGATCATGGGTAAGATAATTCTTTTTATGTGCTTTATGTTTTCTAGAAGCATAGGCTATCATCTTACTATTTTGCATGAATACACAACCCAAACCAATCCTTGAGCCATCATAGTACACAACAAACCCTTCTAACCTTCCGGTAGTGACTAGATAGGAGCGGAGACAAACTTATCTTTCAAGGTTTGGAAGCTCTTTTCACATTCATCGGTCCACACAAATTTAGCCTTCTTTTGAGTCAACTTAGTAATAGGAGAAGCAATAGAATAGAACGCATTCATAAACATTTAGTAATAACCCGCTAAGCCCAAGAAGCTTCTAATATCCTATGGAGTCAAAGTCTAGGCCAATTTCTAATCACTTCAGTCTTTTTACGATCCTCCTTAATACCATCCCCCGACACATATGACCTAGAAAGGCAACCTCTTGCAATAAAAACTCAGACTTCTTATACTTAGCATACGACTTCTCTTCCCTCAATTTTTATAACACCACCCTCAAATAATCCACATGCTCTTCCTCACTATGGTAATAGATCAAAATATTATCAACGAATACCACCATGAACAAATCAAGGTAGGGCTTGAAGACCTTATTCATGAGATCCATAAAGATAGCTAGTGTAATTGTTAACCCAAAATACACAACCACAAATTCATTGTGCCCATACCTAGTCTAGAAGGTCGTCTTAGGAATGTCACACTCCCTTACTTTCACTTAGTGATACCCGGACCAAAGATCAATCTTAGAGAAGTGACTGGTCCTTCAAAGTTGGTCAAAATGAGCATCAATCCTTGGTACAGGATACTTATTATTAATGTTGACTTTATTAACTTATCGGTACTCAATGCACATTCTAACAGAATGATCCTTCTTTCTTATCAAACAACACCAGTGCACCCTAAGGTGATTGGCTAGCCCTAATGAAAACCTTTTCCAACAAGTCCTTAATTTTACTTTCAACATCTTTAACTCCACTAGGGCATACGATAAGGGGCAATACAAATAGGTTGAGTATCGAGAAAGAGGTCTATCCTAAAATCTATTTCCTTTCGGGACTAACACTGGAAAGCTCACTAGATAAGACATCTAGGAACTCATTAACAACTAGAACTGACTCTATAGGAATGACTTTGGACTCAACATCCCTAACCCTCACAAGATTACAAAGACACCCCTTAGAAACAACCTTTTGGGTTTTAATGCAAGAAATGACTCTACCCTTGAACACCATATCATAACTATCCCACACAAGGATGAGTTCATTAGGGAATTGTTATTTGACCCATGGGTTCTATAATCAATAATGGCATAATATGCAAACAACCAATCTATCACAAGAGCGATATCAAAATTCTCCACATCCAACTCAATAAAATCACGAGGCAATATTTTATGGAAAATAAAAATGAGACAATTCCTATGGACCCTTCTAGCAACAGTGGTTGCACCTACGGGAGTAGACACCTAATATGGCTCACACGATAATTTGGATTAAACATGAAACTTTCTGGTAATAAAAGGAGTAACAAAAGAAAGAGTGGCACCCAAGTTTATCAATGTATACACATCAAAATCAAAGACTTTTAACATATCGGAGATGACATCGAGCACCTTATATACCCCTTTCCTCCCTTGAAGAGCATAAAACCGATCATGCCTTAGGGCACAACCTTGTTGACTTCCCCTTCCCAAAGGAATCATATTTGCACCCTGACCTTGTGGATAACCGTCTCTACCCTTGTTTTTATTATGAGGAAAATCATTCTTCTTGTGACCCACTTTTACACAACTATAGCATGCATTAGTGCCTCTCAAGCATGGGCTGTTATAGAAATTACCACATCTTGGGCACATAGCATTAGGCACCACACACATACCACCTTGGACCCTTGGGTTGACATTAGTATAACTTCGATTAGGAGCATTGGAAAAACTTTGTCCTTGATGAAACCGGCCATCCTTGGGACCATGGAACCTTCCTTCAAACCAGGCCCTCTTAGACTCATTGCCCTTTCTCTTTCTCAACTTTTGACCCTTCAATTGTTCGACATAAGTCATAAAGAGGGACAATTCCATATAACCAATCAATATGGTGATATGACATTCTTCATTTACCAAGTCAAACACACCTATCACAAACTTGTTCATTCTAGACCTTGGTTCAGCCACCATTTGTGGAGCATGTTTAGAGAGTTTGTTGAACTTAAGGCCATACTCCCTCACACTCATAGACCCTTGCTTCAAACTCATGAACTCCATCATTTTGACCTTCCTTAGCTCAAAAGGAAAGAATCAGTTAAGAAACACCACCTCAAACTCCTCCCAAAGGATCACATTGTTGTTCCCCTTCTCCTCCTTCCATTGAGTAAACTATATTTGGGCAACCCATTGGAGTTGGTAAGCTGGCAACCCCTTGGAGTTGGTAGGCTGCCAACTCCGCTTTCTCCTCCAATCTAACACCCAGGATAGATAATACTTTGTATACCTCATCAATAAATTCTTAAGGGTCCTAATCCACCTTAAACCTATGAATCTCCAGTGGGTTCATCTTCATGAAATACCTTACCTTATATGCTAGAGAGGGAACATTAGGGGCTTGGATCCCTTGGTTGATTTGATTAGTCATAGCTTGAGCTAGCATGACAATAGCATCCCAGAACTCTGCATGAGCAGACTGTCCTTTAAGTGCTTGAGCTCTTCATCATCTTGGGATAGGCATTATCTAGCATCGTATTAATTAATGGAAAGCCTTACCTTAACTTATTTAGCATGACATGGATCAAGAAGAAGGAAAACATTTCCTAAAATGGCTCATACCCTTTTACCCATAGTTGTGGTGTACTTCACAACCATGAATAAGACTCTAATTGACGTGGTGTGTTAGATGCCGAGGATCATTAACAATCTAGTGCTTTGATTCTAAGTTTGTCACGACCCAAGCCTAAGGCCTAGAAGTGACGCGGCAAATAGGGACCCAAATGGGGCCCCAAACAAGCCTCTTAGATATCATTTAATTATCCTTTGTCATGAAAGCAATTAAACAACAATAACAGAATAAAAATAGGGATAAATGGACTTAGGAGTCCTTCGTAGCATAAATCATCAAAAAAGTCTAAGCTCAAAGCATAAATATATAACTTGTCTAACAACACGTCTAATATATATTGGCGGGGGCCAAGACAACTTTTAGCACTCACCCTTATAGTCATAAGCATCTAAATAAGGAAAAGTGTGTTTACATAAAGTCAGATCAATTGCTGTTGTCGTCGGTGTTGAAGACTCAACAAGCTTTACTTCAAGAGATAGCACTATCAATGTGGAGGAGGAGGAGGATCAAGAGGAGCCTTAGTTCCTACACGGTAACATCATTTAAATATAGAGTACGTGTTACTATACTTGAATGTACTAAGTATGTCGGATGCAATGCCACAAGAGATAAGCGAAATAGTCAAAATGCATAATTAGGCAATGGATGAGCATATAACAATATGGCAGGAATGAATGATCCTTGAAGTAAACAAGCTTATATAGTATATATTACATGTGTAGTAAAAAACTATCATTATGGAAACCAAAGCCTACCACCCCATTGGAGAGGCTATTGAGGTATCAACCCCTTAATTTGTTGATGGTTCTCACACCCTACCACCTATGGTGATTAAGGTATCAACCGCTCAGTTAGTTGATGGTAGTCACACACTACCACCCATGGTTATTGAGGTATCAATCCCTCAATTGGTTCATGGTAGTCACACCCTATCATCCATGGTGATTGAGGCATAGCACCGCCTCAACAAGGTGTGGTCAACTTGCAACACTATAGCTACTTTTCATGGAATCAAGATATATATACATTCCTTTCATCGTCATAATGTCATTCAAATCATAGGTCATGCAATAATTCATCAATAACTTAAGAACTCTAAACCAGATATTTTATCAAAAACTTGGCGAGTGTATAATACTAGTTCAAAATCATACAATTTAAGAGTGAAATCATGTGAGAAAAATTAATGTAAATCAACCCGCCAACACATGGTAACATCCTCATGCAAGATACATTATAACCATTCATCAAATCTCATCATAACATAGATTCATATCTCAAAACATGATTAAACAGTCCACATTTCATAAAACCCCCAACATAGTTTATAATCAAGTTCATATAAGAATACCCATAAGAAAATCAACTTGAAAACATGAAATTTGTATAAAAAGGAAGGTTGGGCACCATAGGTGAAAGGACCCACTAGTTGAAACCATATAGCTCAACTTCGGAGATTCCCTTGATGAAGATTGAAATAAGAACTTGAAGCTTGAGTGAATTTCTTAAGATTCGGGATGAGTTTGAAAAGCTAGAATTTGGGTTAAATATTTATCTAAGTGTTTGAGAGGTTTTTGGTGAATGTCTTAAATGATATGAGGTTGAAAAATAACTAAGTATAGGTGTTTTTATGCATGGAAAGACGTAGTTCCAATGCCTCGAAACATTGGACCAAAAAGTGGATTGGCAATAAAATACATGTCTCTGCAACCTAGCCGCTCGCGCCAAGGGTGCGTATCAACACTAAATAAAGAATTTTTGGAAAAATGAAATTTTGATACAGTTGCTCTAAAATCGGGATTAGACCCATTCTCCACTCAATTTTGCCCCCTGATCACAAATACGAAGTTAGATTTTTGATATCGTGTCCAGGTTTTGTGATACGTGAAAATTACGATTATGAGCATTTTCGAGGCACATTTTCTAGAAATGTTTAGGGTGTTTTAGTATCACCTTGTACGGACTGCATACATGGTCATACCCTAATCATTGTCCCAAACGGTGGTGCTTCAAGACTAAGTCCACCACACGGCCCACCAAGATAATTTTAAATATCCGAAGGAATCAATGGTCTAGGCCAATTCTTCACTTCCTCGGTCTTCTTTAGGTTGACCATAATACCATCATCGGACACAACATACCCATGAAAAGCTACTTCGCCCAACCAAAACTCACATTTGGTAAACTTAACAGAAAACTTCCTCACTCTCGATGTTTGAGGAACCATCCTCAAATGATCCATATTCTCTTGCTTACTCTAAGAATAAATGAGAGCCACAAAATAACCATGGAATAGCTTGAACACCAGATTCATAAGATCCATAAACACCATCGAAGCATTAGTTAAAATAAATGAAATCACCACAAATTCAAAGTTCCCATCCCTAGTCCAAAAAGTCATCTTTGGAATATCACACTCCCTAAACTTCAACTGATGGTAACTGAAATAAAGGTTAATTATTGAGAAATGGGTAGTCCCTTGAAGTTGTTCAAACAAGTCATTGGTTCTAGGTAACATGTACTTATTCTTGTTGATTACCTTATTCAATTGCCTATAATCAATGCACATCCGAAGATATCCATCTTTATTTCGTACAAACAATATCGGAGCACTCCAAGGAGATACACTTGGCCTAATAAAGCCTTTATCCAACAAATCCTTAAGTTGATCCTTTAACTCCTTCAACTCAACCAGTTCCATATGATAATAAGAAATAGAAATAAGTTGAGTATCCGGGATAAACTATATGCAAAAGTCTTCTTGCCTCTCAGGTGAATACCATGTAATACTTCGGGTAACACATCTGGAAACTCATTCACGACCAACATTGATTCAAGAGTAGGTGACTCGGACACCATATCCTTTACCCTCACAATATGATAAATACACCCCCTTGGACATTATATTTTAGGCATTGTGGTAGGAAATAAACCAACCTTTAATAATAGAGCCATTACCCTTCTATTTAAGAATAGGCTCATACAAAAGTTGGAACTTGACCTTTCGAGTTCTACAATCTATAGAGGCATATGATGCATACAGCCAATCTATACCAAGAATCATATAAAAGTGAAATATCTCAACAAGATCACAAGAGAAGACTTTATGAAACACAGAAATAGGACAACCACGATAAACTCTACGAGCAACAACAGATTCACCAAGGGAGTAAAAATTGAAGAGGGATCCCTTAAAATTTTAGGACAAAAACCAAACATAACAACCAAAAGAGGAGTCACAACAGATAAATTTGCAACCAACTTAAGCATGCATATGCATCAAAATCAAAGACTTTTAACATACCATTCACAACATCTGGAGCCTTCTCAACTTCTTGATGGGCATGTTGAGCATAAAACATGTTGTTTCTTGGAGCAATACATTGGGGATCTCTTTATTAGCATTTACCACCTTGAGCCACTTGACCTTAACTTCTCTCAACATTCTTAGGACTATTAGCAACCTTTTGACTCTTATGACCACACTAAAAGTAGGCACCCAAATTCTTCCAATAAGCACCTATATGGTGCTTTCTACTCTTGTCATACCTGGGAAACCATGGTCTACCACCCACTGGTACCTCAGGAGGAGTCACTCTAGCATTATAACCACTACCTTGGAGTTGGAGAACACACCATCATTGCGGGCCCTCATCGGATCATGCACTCTCTTCTCTTTGAGTTTTTCCCCTTCAATCTATTTATCATATACCAAGAGCTTAGAGATATACATATCTTGAATAAGCATAATTGTACATTTGCATCTTGCATAAAATCTTACCTTGTGATCTTATTGAATTAGATATGGTTGATTTTGTTGTTACTTTTACAATGGATTGGTTGCATGCCTACTATGCTTCTATTGATTGTAGAACCAGTAGGGTCAAGTTTCAATTCCCAAACGAATCCATCCTTGAATGGGAAACTCATAATATGGTAGTGAGGGTAGGTTCATCTCATGCATTAAAGTTCATAGGTTGATTTTCAAGGGGTGTTTGTATCATCTTGTGAGGGTCAAAGATGTGGAGTCCAAAGTCCCTTCCATTTAGTTGGTCCCAATTTTAAATGTGTTTCTTGATGTCTTTCCAAATGACCTTCTTGATGTCGCGCCTAAAAGAGAGATATATTTTGGCATAGATTTCCTTCCTAACACTCAACCTATATCCATTCCCCCTTATCGCATGGCCCCAGTAGAGTTGAAGGAGTTAAAAGAGAAATTGAAAGATTTGTTGGAAAAGGGAGTTATTAGACCTAGACAATCACCTTGGGATGCACCGATTTTATTTGTAAAGAAGAAAGATGGGTCACTTAGAACATGCATTGACTATTGGTAACTCAACAAGGTCACCATAAAGAATAGATATCCTCTTCCAGCGATTGATGACTTGTTTGACCAATTGCAATGGGATAACTTTTTTTCTAAGATTGAACTTCAGTCTAGATACAATCAAGTAAGGGTTAGGGAGTATGATATTCCAAAGATAGCCTTCTAAACTAGATATGATAATTATGAATTTGTGGTGATGCCCTTTGAATTGACTGATACACCGGCCATCTTCGCAGACCTAATGAATTGGGTCTTCCAACCCTACCTTGATTCCTTTGTTGTGGTCTTCAGTAGTGATACTTTGATCTATTTCCATAGTATGGAAGAGCATATGGTCCATTTAAGTATCGTGTTGCAAAGATTGAGGGAGGAGAGATTATATGGTAAATATGACAAGTGTGAATTTTGGTTGAAGAAGGTTATATTTTTGTTTCATGTGTTGTCGGGGGATGGTATAAAAGTGGACCCTAAGAAAGTTAATGTGATTAGGAATTTGCCTAGACAATTGACCCCGTCGAACATTAGAAGTTTCTTGGGCCTTGTAGGTTACTATAGAAGGTTTGTGAATAGGTTCTCCTCCATTGCTTCGATTATGCTAAAATTAACTCAAAATAAGGTGAAGTTTGTATGGACCGATGAATGTGAGAAAAGTTCCAAAATATTGAAAGATAGACTTCTGTCTGCTCCTATATTATCACTATCGGATGGGCTTGAGGGTTTTGTCGTGTATTGTAATACATCTGGAGTCGGTCTGGGTTATGTGCTAATGCAACATGGTAAGGTCATAGCCTATGCTTCTAGACAACTCAAGGTGCATGAAAAGAACTGCCCTACACATGATGTTGAATTGGCTGCCATGGTGTTTGCATTAAAGATTTGTTATCATTATTTGTATGGGGTGCAATTTGATGTCTTTACTGATCATAAGAGTTTACAATATGTCTTCACTAAAAAAGATCTTAACTTGAGACAAAGAAGGTGGCTAGAACTCCTTAAGGACTACAACATGAGTGTGCACTACCATTCTTTTAAGGCAAATGTTGTGGCAGATGCTTTTGAGTCGGGTGTCTATGGGTAGCCTAGCCCATGTAGATGTTCGTGGTAGGGAGATGGCTAGAGAGGTGCATAAATTGGCTAGATTGGGGGTGAGGTTAGAAGATGTAGGTAATGGTGTAGTTCTTGTTAATGGTTCCAAATTTTTTTTATTGATGAGGTGATAGCAAAACAAGACCTAGACTCCTCTTTGCTTGAATTAAAGGCCTTGGTGAAAGAGGACAAAATAGAGGTTTTCTCCTAAGGGGGAGATGGGACCCTTAAACACAAAAGTAGGTTGTGTGTGCCATATGCTGATAGTTTGAATGACAGAATTCTTGATGAAGCCCATAATTTCTCTTATTTTATCCACCCCGGCTCCACCAAAACGTATAGAGACTTAAGGGATGTGTATTGGTGGGGAGACAAAAAGAGGGACATTGCTAAATTTATTTTTGGTTGCCATAGTTTCGAACAAGTCAAAGCCGAACATAAAAAGCTAGCTGGCTTAACCCATTAGATAGAGATTCCCACTTGGAAGTGAAAGATGATTAACATGTATTTTGTGGTTGGGTTGCCCAAGACTAGGAAAGATTTTTATTCCATATTGGTGGTGGTTGATAGGATGACGAAATCATCTCACTTTGTACATGTCAAGACTACATATGGAGCTTAATAGTATGCAAAGTTGTACATCCATGTGTTAGTGATGTTACACGGGGTTCCTTTATCCCTAATATCAGATCAGGGTACACAATTTACTTCATACTTTTTGAGATCTTTTCAAAGGGTCTCAGTACCAATATTCACCTTGGTATGGCCTTCCACCCTTAAACGGTTAGACAAGCCAAATGGATGATTCAAACACTTGAGAATATGCTTAGGGGTTGTGTATTGGAGCTTAAATCTAGTTGGGATGACCATCTTCCACTGATTGAGTTTGCCTATAATAATAGCTATCACTCTAGCATCGGTATCGCTCTATTTGAGGCTCTTTATAGGAAACATTTTAGATCACCGGTGGGTTGGTTTGAGGTTATAGAGGTGGATTATTTAGGGCCAAATTTGGTTATAGAAGCTCTTGATAAGGTTAAGATTATCAGGGAAAGGTTGAGGACAACCTAAAGTCATCAAAAATCCTATGCCAAAGTGAGAAGAAGAGACTTAGTATTCCAAGTGGGTGATTGGTTTATTTGAAAGTTTCTCCAATGAAAGGTGTAGTCCATTTTGGTAAAAAGGGGAATTTGACTCCACGTTATGTTGCTCCTTCTAAGGTGATTAAAGGGATTGGCAAGGTAACTTATTAGTTGAACTTGCCCAGTGAAATGAATTCAGTACATCCGGTGTTCCATGTCCCTATGTTCAGAAAATGTGTTGGTGATCCTAATGCCATTGTACCTCTTGATTTTGTGGGTGATATGGAGCAAAACTTAACTTAAGAGGATATCTCGGTACAAATGTCGAACAAGCAAGTAAAAATATTGAGGAACAAAGAAGTGGAATCCGTTATGGTCCTCTGGAAGAACCAACAAGTTGAAAGTGCTACTTGGGAGGCCAAAGCGGACATTCAAAAGTGGTATCCTTATATTTTCCACTCCACTAAATCATAAGGTACTAATACTAAGTATCATATTTGATTTCAAGTTCAATATTTCAGCCCTAATATAGTCATATGCCATGTTTAAGTTTGTAAGCTTATGATGATTTTACACTTATGTTGAGGATTTGAAAATGGTGTTTTATGTGTTATGATGCATTCTCACAGAAGCAGATTGTTTCATGATCACTCCTATCTTGTACAATTTTTTTACATTAGGGGATGAGTGTTCCCAAAGCGGAGAAATTGAAACGACCCCAAAAAGCGCCCAAAAATGTGCCTCGAAATGCCCAAAATTTTAATTTTCATATATCTAAGAATTGTTGTTTCAAAACTCCGACTTCATATTTGTGATCAGGGGGTCAAAATTAGGTGAAAGAGATTCTAACCTCGATTAAGAGCAAAAGAATAGCAATTACAATTTTTAAGGGACGATTTCTAGAAAGCTGTTCGCGGTGCTTCTGCGACGCGCCTTGGGCGTGCTTTAGTACAAATCTCTCTCTGGATCCTCTTCATGTCACAGAGATTTTTTTTTTGCTTGTCAGGTTTTCTTATGTGGCCCAAGATATTCAAAGTGTTGGACCCAATTTTTCCAAACGTGTTTTTATTTAAACTTAACCAAATTTCACCCTTATATCATCCTGAATATTTCTCAACACTCTCCAAAACACTTAGCCATACTTGCACTCCAAATTCCAAAATGCAAAACCCTCATTCGGATTTAAGGATTCTCTTCAAACTTCAAGTCTCCATTATAAACCCTCACCAAGAACTTCTCCAAAGCTAAGTTATGTGGTCTTGAAATGTTGGGTCCTTCCACCCATGGTGCCTAGGTCTCTTTTTTACTAATATTGCATGATTTAAAGTTGGTTTTACATGTAGGTGTTGTATATTGAGAAATTTAGTGCATAGTGATTTTAGCTCATTAAAGTATGGTTGTTTTGGCATGTTTTTAGCTCTAAATGTTGGAACTAATGTTGGATTTGATGAGGGGATTTGATATGAATATTTTTGAGGTGTTGCAAGGTGTTAATTGATGGTTTTACTACAGATTTTTTTGCATGATTTCATCTCTAAATTGTATGGTCTTTTACCCACATTACACACCCGCAAAGTACTTGATAAAATGTTCGATTATGATTTCATGAGGAAATGAAGGTCCAAAGCATGAGATATGATATGAATGATGTTATGATGATTAAATGAGATTATGTATATGATTATTCCCATATCAAATATTGCACCAGAGCCTATGATAAATCCTATATAAAGTGTTGCATTAGACCATGCTTGATTCGGGGGGACAAGAGCTCGGGTAACCATGTTGGGGGTTCATACACATCAACATGCGAGGGGTTTATACTTTCTCATCGTGTTCATAAAGTGTGATTACCATCAACCATGTAAGGTCTTTATACCACACAACCACCAAGGGATTTATACCTTGAATAGCTAGCTTGATCTCTTCTACACATATGATATTAGATATGAGTATGGATTACTTAAGCATGTTTTACTTATGTATTGATCATACATGTCATATTTCTATATCATGCCTAATGGAAATTGCTATGCATGTTGACTATGAAGCTTATCTCTTGTTTATTGCATCCCATATACTTAGTAGATTCAAACGTACTAACGCATACTCTTGTCTACATGATATCACCATGTAGGAACCGGTGCCCAACTTGATCATCCACCTTCTTCACGTGGCTAGATGGTGTAATTCTAAGCTTGTTTGTGATTCCTACATTTCGTGGACTTATGTTTATGTTTTTGTTCTTATCTATATATTGAGGCACTGTCATATGTTCTACTTGATTAGGAGGGTTAGCCCAGTTACTTTTTCTTGACCCCTGCTCTATCTATGTATATAGAGGTATTTGTTGGACAAGTTATGTATTTATGATATGAACTATGACTCCTTGTCGCTTGATATTGATATGTTACAAAGCTTTCCCTTATCCCCCATGCACCATTCTATTCAACATATCTTTTATATGTTTTTCACAACCAAGGATGTATAATGACAAGTTAAGAGGCTTTTTTGGAGTTCTTTCAGGTTCTCCATTCGTCGTGTTACGTCTAAGCCCTAGGCTTGGGTTGTGACACTTCTTTAGTGGATCAATTATACCATGAATATAGGAAAACCAAACATACAATCCATAACATGACATAAGACAAGAAAAAGTGAGTCAATTCCTAGATCATCATCATAGTCTCCCACTCATAGGCATGGTGCACTTCATAACCATGAATAGGACTCAACCTGACATGGCATGTTAGACTCCGAGGATTATTGACAAACCTATTTTTCTGATACTAACCTTCTCATGACCAAAACCTAGGGCCTAGGTGTCACGACCTAAGCCTAGGGCCTAGACGTGACATGGCGAATGAGGAACCCAACGGAATCCGAAATAAGCCTCTCAACTTGTCATTACACATCCTTGGTCATGGAAACATATAAAATACATGTAGAATAGAATGGGGCATTGGAGCTAAGGGAAAGATTTTCAACACATAAATATCAAGAGACAAGTAATCATAGTTCATATCATAAATACAAAACTTGTCCAACAAATACCTTTACATACATAGATAGAGTGGGGGCCAAGACAAAGTAACTGTGTTCGCCCTCCTAATCAACTAGAACATAGGATAGTGTATTAATACATAGATAAGAGGAAAAACAAAAATCAAAGTCCCCAAAATAGAGGATTCACCAATAAGCTTGGAATAGCACCATCTAGCCATGTGGAGGAGGAGGAGGATAAACTTGGGCATCGATACCGATGTGGTGATATCATGTATGCAAGAGTATGCATTAGTACATTTAAATGTACTAAGTATGTGGGATGCAATGTAACAAGTGATAAGATTCATAGTCAACATGCATAACCATAGGCAGTAGGCACGATATGGCAATATGACAAGTATGATCAATGCCTAAGTAAAACATGCTTAAGAAATCCATACTCATATTAAATATCATATGTGTAGAAGAGATCAAGCTAGCTATTCAAAGTATGAACCCCTTGGTGGTTGTGTGGTATAAATGCCACGACCCAACCCAGGGGCCGTGAATGATGCCGATAGGACACCGCGACAACCACTTATACTGAATCTTTACTTACGACAGCTAAGGAATTTCAC
>JAOTQJ010141222.1:0-37824 GCA_025642045.1 Solanum sejunctum
TCTAAGTGTGTTGTATGTGTGGAATGTATATCTTGTACAAGATATATTCCCATATATAGACACACACACACACACACATGGTCCAATCAAAAGGAGGAACCCAACTTGACCCCACATCTCTTTTATTCTTAAGGACCTAAGTTAAGTAGAATGTTACATAGGTCCCAATACTTATTAAATCGAACTAATTAAGGACGTTCGGGGTTTAAATTATGTTGCGGGTCCTAACATATTAGCTAGTTTGTAGGACATAATCATAATAAATACTGATGATAAAATATTTCATTTGTCACCAATTTATTGAACACAACTGAATTGTCTCTCATAAAACCTATCACTTATTTATTTGTTGGATTCCTTTTTGCGTGAGTTCAGATATGAAAATTTGTGAATGAAACTATCATCTTCATTTATGTTATAATTATAATAATTTAATTAAATTGCTTTAAATGAAAACGTGATCATCAATGCATACAAAAGTAAGTGGCGTAGTAAAAAGTTTATCACAATAAATTACCAAAATAGTCCGATATAATAGTTATAGTACTTTTGATAGAACAATATTTATTACAATACTTGTAATTATATGACCCAATTGAAGCAAACATGACACACTTGTGGCTTTCTGTGTTATATCCTTTCCTTTATGAACTTCTATTTCCCTATTTTTTTTGTTAGTGATAAAACAATAATGTATCGGTATTCAACAACAACCACAATAACATACCTAATGAAATTCCACAAGTGAGATATGGGGAGGGTAGAATATAGCAAACTTTACCACTACCTCATAGAGGTGGAGAGACTGTTTCCTGGGAATCCTTGTCACAAAAACCCAAATGTATCAATATTATTCATGAAAAAAATTAATGTCATGCAAAAAGTACTTGATTAGGAGCTGAATTCTATTAAAATTTGCCTAACCCGATGCACAATCAGTAACAAATTTGGAGAATAGATAATAGAAATGAAAAAAAACTTTAATTTTTTTCTTGATGATTCTAATTTTCATGATTAAATATGCTTATGTATTAGAATTATATTTACTTTATTTCAACAAAATATATATACTCATATTTCCACAAAATATTATTTGAATGAAACTAAAACATCATTCTCTTTTAAACCTCCCTATAGGTGAAGATGAAGATCAAGATAAAAAGTTTAAAGTTGATGTTAAAAAAGTATAATTTTGGTTCAAGTTCACACCTTATTTTCAGACTAATATAAGATTCTTAACAATACATTTTGATAAGTATATCTTTATTTACGAACTACTCCAGAAGAAGTGAAAGTATTTCCTGAGCATACAAATAAGGAGCAACGAAACTATGTGTGATTGATTTAGAGGGCCAACTACAAAGTGAAGAAGGTTACACAGATGTGATTAAATAATGATATGGATGCAACTAGGAAGATTGTGAGCCATTCAGTGACTCTGACTATCCCTTGAAAGAAGCTTAGATGACCCTAGATCAAGTCAATGATCTATTATAGAGTTAGTTGCTATTAGAGAAAAAATAGAAATAATCAGGTTTGTGGAATTATGGAAAAAATTTTGTTTTGTAGTTGTCTCAAATGGGATACAAACTTTTCAAGTCACTCTCGAGAAGATGATTATGAATCTCCAATCAGGGAATTAATATGCCAAAAAGAAGTAAAAGAACAACCCAGAAAAGTAATTTCTTCTAGTGAATCAAGAAATGTAACCGATGTAAGTAATCAAAAAAGCATTAGGTTGAAGAATATCCATTATTTGAATTCATAAATCTACGAGATAAGTTTTCTTACCGATTAGATTGTCATGCAGAGATGGTGAATTTGAGAATGGATCTGCACCTACAGAAACATAAGTGATGTAATATTTAGCTTCAAAATTATGTATTATAAGAAAGAAATAACATAAATTAAAATAGTTTAAACGTTTTCAGAAAGCACTCACCACAATTTACACCATTCTACTTCTTGTTTGAATTAAAGTATTAATATCTATTTTATTGTAGGTTTCAAGCATTGATCGAGTTCATCATCAGTGAACTCATAAATTATAAATTTATTATCTTCTATTACATATCATCAATATTGAAGTTACACTAGTAGAACATCTCAATGTATATTATAGAGTAAACAATGCAACTAGAAAATAACACAACCTAAAGAGAAGTTAGTGCGTTTTGCATTCATGTCAACAAACATTAGCAAGCATTTCACAAAGAATACAAAAATAGTTTTCCTTTTCAAATCGTAAGTACTTTATGATTTTAGATTCACTATTTTCACTTATTTCATAAATTATCATTTTTATGGAGAATTTTTTGTATTTGTTATAACTAACACATCATTTTAGTTCTTTATGATGATGACAAATTATTTTTCTTTTTCCCAAAAGAATAAAAAACTTTCAAAATCATTTATTTTCAATGCATGCATCGTTGAAACATCTACAAAAACTTCTACTTTCCAAGGATAATAAACACATGGAGAACAATCTAGATGGAGGTGGAAGATTTTTCATACAAATACTAAGATCCAACCACAAAACATGATAGAATAGCCTATGGTACGTGAGAACACAGATAAAAGAAAATCAATAAAGGAAGATACAGAGAAGAAGAAACCAAAAGTGGAAACACAAAAGGGTCAGAATCGGAGAAACCAAAAGTTAGACAATAAAGGAGAAACTCAAAGGCGAAGATCTTACTTTTGATAGTTGAAGAAGATAGACAAGGAGAAGAAGCATGGAATCTTGAGATTGCCAACCCAAAGAAGTATCTCGAAGAAGGTGGAGTTGTCCAATGGAAGGAACACCGCCATAAATGTAGGGTTAGGGATGAGCGTGAAAATGAAGAGTTAAGTTTAGGAAAACCCATAGATGATATGTATTCTCATATAAGTGTCGTGTTTGGGCTAGGTCCGGATTTGGGCCAAGCCAATTATTTTGTGATTTGCGAAGTGGGGTTGGGCCTAATGTAGTGTGTGTTTTATTTCAGTTTTATTAATAAAATCATAATTACTTAAAAAAAAGAAAAAATAACTAGATATAGGTGGAAGCATAGTGATTATACACATACTAGTACTACCTAAAAAGCCTGGGACTGGGTTGCTTTTGCTTATAAAAATATCTCCAGTAAATAGAAGATCTGAAGATGGGCAAGATTGGTAGATCATTGTATCTGGTGTCGTCAATATCAGAAGCTGTGAATATCCTCTTCACCCCCTTCAACCTGTTGGCTTGTCAAAGAGTCAAAGAAGATAAGTGGTCATTCAAAGAAAATAGTAAATGGAAGGGGAAAAAGATACTCACTTAACATTTAGACATCAAAAAGCAGACTCAGAAACCTTGTCATTTGGTAACTAGAAACACTGCACATGGGAACCAGAATCAACAAAGAAGAGGTTGGTTATTCAAGCCATCCAAAGAGGATTTATCTGAAAGCACAACAAGCGAAGCTTAGTGTAACGACCCCAAAATATGCCTAAAATTATGCATCAAAAATGTCCAAAATTTTAATTTCTATATATCTCAAAATCTATGCATTATTTTGGAATTCTAACTTCCTATTCTTGTTCAGGGGGTCAAATTTAGGAGAAAAAGGGTCTAAACCCAATTTTAGAGCAAACGATTCATAATTTAAAATTTCATAGTGTCAATTTCCAGTAGCTTCTACATGTTCCTTCCGCGATGCACACTGCCTTATTTTGCTGCCAATGATTTCATTTTGGTCCAAGAATTTTAACATAAGAAAATATCTGTACTTAGTCATTTTTCACCCTCATATCATTCTAAACATTCCTCAATACTCATACAAATATATAGCCAAATATTTTACTCCTAAATTAAAGTCTCAGAATGCTCTCCGGATCTAAGAATTTCTTCTCAAGCTTTAAGTCTCCATCTTCAATCTTCATCAAGTTCATCTCCAAAGCTAAGGTATGTGGGTTTCTTTGATGGGTTTCTTTCACTCATGATACCCAAGCTTCCTTCCACTTAAATTTGCATGATTTAAAGATGATTTACTCAAGGGTCTTATTTATTATGAAAATCACTGCACACTACTTTGGATTTTATGAAATTGTGACTATTTTGCTATATTTTGGGCTATGAATCTAAGATTTATTGTGGGATATGATGAAGATTTTTGATGTATATTGTTTGAGGGTGTTACCAAGTATCTATTCATGGTTTTACATTGGATTCTATAGCATGATTTCACTCTTTAATTGCATGATTTTACACTAGCAGTACACACCTTCTAAGTGTTTTGATAAAATGTTTGTTTAGGGTTCTTGAGTAATTAATAGTTCAATGCATGTCTTATGAGTTTAATGACTATATGATGATAAAAGGAATGAATACATGTGTGTTTAAGACATGTAAAGCACCTAGGGTATTGCAAGCATGAAACTAAGCCCTTTTTCAAAATTATACCTCTTGTGAGCCTTTTATGTTAATAGAAGGGCAATGTTTGATGATGATTTATTCTTATGTTTGAATTGTTGGTCTCTTATGTTGTTATGTTCTTGGAATTGTTGATGAGTTATTGGGTTATTATGCTAAGGTTTATGCTATTATCAATTGTGAAGCCTAGTAGAAGGGGTTATGAACTATGCTATCTCTTTACCCTTATGCATGAATCAATGCTACTCACTTACTTATATCCACACATAGGGGTTATGAACTATGTTGCACTCTTTACCCTCATGTATGGTTGAGGTTATGCAAGATACACACATGTTGGGATTATGATCTATGCTACCTTTACTCTCATGTGCTATTCACTTACTCATTTCTACATATAGGGGTTATGAACTATGTTTAACTCCTTACCCTCGTGTATGATTTTGAGTTATGCAATATACTTATATGAAGGGGTTATGAACTATGTAGTATACCTCACCCTTATATGCACACATATAGGGGCTATGACCTATGTTACCTACCTACCCTTATGTACTACTCATTATCTCTTGTTTACATGTTGGAGTTATGAACTATGCTATCTTTTTACCCTTATATAATACCGATTACCTACTAGAAGGGATTATGACTTATGCTATATTCCTCACCCTCTAGTACTAGGTATTTTGATGATCTAAGCATGTCATCTTATTATGTTAAACGATCTATGTAAGTATGATTATTTGCAAGCATGTTTTACTACAAGCATTGTTCATCCATGCCATATTACTATTATGATATCTATTGCTTATGATTATGCATTTTGATTATATTGCCTATCTCTTATTGCATTGAATCCTACATAGTTAGTATATTCCAATGTCCTAACACATATTCTATGCCTACATGATGTCACCATGTAGGAACTCGAGCCCCGCTTGAATATCTCCACCCGCGTGGCTAGTACGGTTTCAATCAAGCTTCTTGGTGAGTCCTCTATTCCGGGATGTTACTTATGATCTTTTGCTATGTACTAAAACTATCTTTTCTTTATGTATAAATTGACTACGAAGGTGAGCCCAGCTGCTTGTCTTGGCCCCCGCTAAGTATCTATGTTTAGAGGTGTTGTTAAACATGTTCTATATCTATACTATGAGTCTTGACTCTCTTGTTTCTTGATGTTCATGACATAGAGTTTTACTCTTAGTCTCATTTGCCCTTGTTTATACTTATCGTTTATTGTCATTTTAATTGCTTTCGCAACTAAGGAATATGTGATGATATGCTATTACGCTTGTTTGGGGTTCCTTCGGCTTCTCCATTCCCCAGTTATGTCTAGACCCTAGGATTGGGTCGTGATACTCACGTCTGACAGAGTAATACGGGCTCATGGATGATTGATAACCTAGAAGTTCATGGCGAAGCACACACAATTCATTAGTGCTTCAAGAAGAATCGGAGCAGACGAAAAGATGCTTTTAGGAAAGTGAAAGGTTGCCTCAAGATAGGGTTATGTCTTTTTGTATTAAGGAAATGGGCTAGTTTTGGACCATTTTTGAAATTGACAAAGGAGTGTATTTTACAATAAAAGGCGCAATGGACATATTTAGCCCACCCACCCCCCGAAAAAAGTAAGACAAACCTCACAAAGAAATACTAACCTTGCAAAAAGCTCAAAACGTAAAATTGTATTCCTATTTAATTTTTGAAAGCTAATTTCTCTCTAAGTTTACATCTTGCAGTCTCTAACTCAGTGACTCATTAAAATTAAACTGCCCCTCACAACACACAAGAGTCAATAAATCATTTTCACTCCATACAACCACAAAAAGTGTAGTTAATCCACCTAGAAATAATAAATTGAAAAAAAACTCTGATAAATAAAATATCAAAAATGAAAAATAGAATCTCAATTTTTTCATGAATATCCAATAAGAATCCTAGCTAAATTGGGAAACACTTGAGAAGATGACCTAAAAAAATAATAAAATTGAAATAAAAGACACCCAAACAATAAATTTGCATCTCATAATTAGATGCAATATTGCTCATATAAGGAATGAAATTCATTCAAGAGGAAGAGAACTTCTTGAAGTGTCAAAATGGAAGTTTTCACACACCACATATTAGGAAGTGTAAAAATGTAGAGATTGATATGAATTTATTTACTTTTGGGATCCTTTTAATTTTTTCTATAATAACTAATGTGCAAATAAAAGTTAGATATGTTATTCCCAAAATTTCCTTATTAATAGTTATTAATTTATTTATTTTGATGATATCCATTTGTCATCATGTCACGACCCAAGCCTAGGGCCTAGACATGACCGGTGAATGGGAAAACCGAAGGAATCCCCAAATAAGCATCTTAGCATATCATCACATATCCTTGATTCGCAAAAGCAAGTAAAATAACAACAAGAGATAGTAAATAAGGATAACCGAGGCTAAGGGACATCTTTCATGTCATAATCAATAAGATTCAAGAGAGAATCAAAGCTCATAATATAGATACATAACATGTCCAACAATACTGCTACTACACAGATAAGAGTGACGACCAAGACAAGCAACCAGGCCACCCTCATAGTTAAAGTATACAATAAAGAAAGAGAGTCTTTAATACATAGCATAAAACATAGACATTGTCCTCAGAATGGGGGACTCACCAACTAGCTTGAATAGATACCACTAGCCACGTGGAGGATGAGGATGACCAAACGGTGCTCCAGTCCCTACATAGTAACATCATGTAGTCATAGGGTATGCATTAGTACATTTGAATGTACTAAGTATGTAGGATGCAATGCAACAATAGATAGGCAACATAGGCAAACTGCTTAATTAGAATCAATGAATAGCATACTAACAATATGACATATATGAAAGATAACTAAAGTAAAACATGCTTATATAGAACATATTACGTATGTAAGAAGATACCATCATTATAGACCAAACAACTAGTACTCAAAATCCAAGACTTAGCACCCCCTTGGTAGTGGTTGATGTATTAACCCCTCAACATGGTTAATGGGCATCACACCCTCCATCATAGTGGTCAAGCTATCATCCCCTTAACAAGGTTAATGGACATCACACCCTCTATAACAGTAGTCAAGGTATTAACTCCTCAACAACATTAATGGACATCATACCCTCCATCAAAGTAGTAAAGGTATCAACCCTGCAACAAGGTTAATGAACATCATACCCTTCATCATAATGGTCAAGGTATCAACCTCTCAACTAGGTTAAAATACATCGCACCCTCCACCGAAGTGGTCAAGATATCAACCCCTCAACAAGGATAATGGACATCACACTCTCCATCAAAGTGGTCAAGTTATCAACCCCTCAACAATGTTATGGTCAACATACAACACTATAGAAGCTTATCATGAAATTAATATATATATATATATATATATAACATACTTTCGTCCTTATAGAGTCATACATCTTATTTGCCAAGCATTAGGCCTTCAACAACTCAAGAATCATAATCCATATATTTTATCCAATGCGGGTGTGTAATGTTAGTGTAAAACCATGCAATTCAAGAGTAAAATCATGCAAGTAAATCCAATGTAAATCATTAATCAATACTTGGTAACACCCTCAAATAACATACATCAAAACCCTTAATCAATTCTCACAATAGACCTTAGATTCATAGCCCAAAACTTGCTAAAACAACCATAATTTCATGAAATCCTAACATAGTGTGCAGTAAAATTCATAATAAGTAAGACCCATGAGTAAATCAACTCTAAATAATGCAATTTTAAGTAAAAGAAAGCTTGGTTATCATGGGTGAAAGGAATCCATGAAAGAAACTCACATACGTTGACTTTGGAGAATCCTTGAAGAAGATTGGAGATGGAGACTTGAAGCTTGAACGAGAACCTTAAGATCCGGATGAGTTTTAGGACTTGAAATTTGGAGATGAAATATTATTTAAGTGTTTATGAGAGTATTTAGGAATGTCATGGATGATATGAGGGTGAAATAAGGTTAAGTATAGTATTTTCACGTATAAGAAGGCTTAGGCCCATGACTCAAAAGCCTTGGATTTAAACACAAAATCTTATCAAAATTAACATAGGGGTGTTCCCTTGGCGCGTCGCGCCAGGGACGCAAATGCCCACTATTTTTTGGTAAACTTGGAAAATTAAAATTGTGAATCATTCACTCTAAAATTGGCTTTAGATGCATTTCCCACTCAATTTGGTCCTCTGATCAAGAATATAAAGTCAAATTTCCAAAATAACATATGAATTTTGAGATATATAAAAATTACGATTTTGAGCATTTTCGAGGTATATTTTTGGGCACTTTTTTGGGTCATTTCAATATCTCTCCCTTGGGTACATTCGTCCTTGGATATCAAAGATATGTATATAAGAAGAGTAACCATTAACAAATAAGCACCAACAGGAATACACTAATACATTTAAAATACCATTTCAAAATCTCAACATAAGTGTAAAAAATCATCATAAACTTGCCAACATAAACATGAATGCATACAAATGACATAGGATCTAAAACATAAGACTTGAAATCACAAAATGAGGTTTGACATGTTATCATAATCTTGAATAGAATGAAAAAGGTACGGGTATTGCTTTTCCACACTCGCTCTGGCTCCATAGAGACACTTTCATCTTCACGATTCTTCCAAAGGGCCTTGACGAACACCACACCCTTATCAATCAACTTCTTCAACCATTCCATCCAATACCTCTACCAGGACCTCTTCCTAAGTCCACTTATCCTCCACAACACCCACAATCTTACAAGTTCTTATATCACTAGACTCACCACCACATCGCTTCAACATAAAAGTGTGATTAACTGGATAAGCCATAGTCATATCCCTAGGTAATCCCAATCTTTAAACAACCTTACCAGTCCTCCACTACACTCTATAAGGACTCACAACCCTAAACTTATTGTCAACTTTAATCACACATATCCCACTTGGTACCACGAACCACTATCTCCCCCCGGGAGACAACCTCCACTTTACCATCTTTCACCCAAAACCTCAAACTCTAATAAGTCGGAATC
The DNA here is from genome assembly GCA_025642045.1 of Solanum sejunctum. Lineage (NCBI taxonomy): Eukaryota > Viridiplantae > Streptophyta > Magnoliopsida > Solanales > Solanaceae > Solanum > Solanum sejunctum. Next base: position 9,476 of record JAOTQJ010141222.1, read on the forward strand.
AATGCCTTGTTTAATCTATACCCCTTTCAACCAAAGACGATTTGGGACCATCAAGAATACTACACCGCCATGCTCAACTCCCTTCAACCTGACCCCCCAATCTAACCAACCGATAGACCTCTCTAATATCTCCTTGCCACTATCCTCAACACATGCTAGGCTACCTAGAGCACCAACTAGCCTTACCGGGGAAAGTAATGCACACTCATGCCATAATCCTTAAAGATTTCTAACCACCTTCTTGTTATCTTCCATTCACCCTATCATACTTAGCAAACAACCTCTCATCGTCCAAGACTTGCAACACTACCCTCAAATGATTCACAAACTCTAAATAAATCAATGTTCCACCACTAGAGGCTACCACAAACATATCAAGGTCGGGGTTTAAGAACCTATTCATGAAACCCATAAACATAGCCAATGCATAAGTCAACTAAACAATTGCAACCATGCTCAAAATGCTCACTCCTTATCCAAAAAGACACTTAGGGAATCACCTATACTCAGCCTCACTTGGGGACAAAACTCGCACCAAAGATCAAGCTTAAAGAAGTGACTAGCCCATTGTAGTTGACCAATTAATTCAACTATTCCTAACCATAATATCATAACCTTACGGGTTCTACACTCATTGGAAGCATGATATGCAAGTAACCAAACCACACCAAGACCTCCATCCCATCAAGCTAAGTTCAACCAAAATCATCAAACAAGGCTCTATGTAATAAGAACATGAGCACCCCATAGACTTTTCTAACAACAATAGACTCACATAACCATTCGGGACACATATGAATCTTACTAGCAACAAAAGGAACAATAAGAGGAATAAAACCCCTCGGAACCGTGAAAGCATGCACAACAAGATCAAGAAAAGCCTCTAACATACCTGTAGTATCATCAGGCACCTCATCCCTCCTTTTCTTCTTTGAAGAGCATAAAACCAGTTACATCTTGGAGTATTCCCTTGATCAACATTACCACCTCTACCATTGTTGTGATTATGAAGGCAATCTATTATCTTGTCACCCTTTTCTCCCCGACCATAACAAGCATTGGTTTTCTTCAAGCACGGGCCGTCATGGCATCTACCACATTTTGGGCACCTAGCATAAGGTACCACACTTCCATGACCTTTGGGACTTTTGAACTTTCTATCACTACAGACGCTCTTGGCCTCCTTACCTCTCCTCTTACTCAACTTCTTCTCCTTCATTTGTTCAGCATAGGTCATCAAGTAGGACAAATCCATATCATTAATCAACATAGCACACCAACACTCCTCACTCACCAAGTTAGATACTCCCATCACAAATTTACTTATCCTAGACCTTGTATCGGACAACAATTGGGCAGCATATTTTGAAAGTTGGTTGAACTTGAGGGCATACTCCCTTATACTCATTAAACATTGTTTCAAATTTATGAATTCTACCATCTTATCATCTGTAAGTTCAAGTGGGAAGAATCGATTAAGAAGAGCCACCTTGAACTCCTCCCATAGAACCATATTGTCAGCCCCTTCTCTTCCTTCCATTGATTAAACCATATTTGTGCAACCCCCTTGAGTTGGTAAGCCACCAACTCCGCCTTTTCCTCCGAACTAACTCCCATGATAGACAATATCTTGTAAGCCACATCAATGAACTCTTGAGGGTCTTCATTTACCTTTGACCCATAGAATTCCGGTAGACTCATCCTCATAAAGTCCCTCACTCGAGATGCCAGAGTAGTAGCCTAAGGGGCTTGGGCCCCTTGGATGACTTGATTAACCATGACTTGACCTATCAAAGTGAGTGCATCTCGTAACTCTTTATGAACTGGTACTCTATCTTGAGGGGCTTGGGGTGCGGGAGGAGTCGGCTATTCCTCGGGACTGTGAGCTCTTCTTCCTCTTATGTTAGGCATGATCTAGCATATAAAAGAACAATCATTAGGTGGAAAAATAATCTTACCTCAAATCCATAGCATGACATTAACCATAAGGAAGGGAAACATTTTCTAAAACATCTCATAGCCTCTTACTCATAGTCGTGGTGAAAAATATAACCATGAATAAGACTCTAATTGACTTGGTGTGTTGGACTCCGAGGATCAAACAACTAAGTGCTCTGATACTATCTTTTTCATGACCCAAGCCTAGGGCCTAAACATGACTAGTGAATGGGGAAATCGAAGGAGTCCCCAAATAAGTCTCTTAGCATATCATCACACATCCTTGGTCGTGGAAGCAAGTAAAATAACAACAAGAGATAGTAAATTGGGATAACCAGGGCTGAGGGACATCTTTCATATCATAATCTACAAGAGTCAAGAGAGAATCAAAGCTCATAATATAGATACATAACATGTTTAACAATACCTATACTGCATAGATAAGAGCGGGGGAAAGACAAGCAACCGAGCTAACCCTCATAGTTAAAGTAAATAATAAAGAAAGAGAGTCTTTAATACATAGCATAAAACATAGACATTGTACTTGGAATAGAGGACTCACCAACTAGCTTGAGTAGATACCACTAGCCACGAGGAGGAGGAGGATGACTAAATGGTGCTCCAGTCCCTACATGGTAACATCATGTAGGCATAGAGTATGCATTAGTACATTTAGATGTACTAAGTATGTAGGATGCAATGCAACAATAAATAGGCAACATAGTGGTCATGGTGTCAACTCCTCAACAAGGTTAATGGACATCACACCCTCCGTCATAGTGGTCAAGGTATTAACCCTTCAACAAGGTTAATAACAAGGTTAATGGACCTCACACCCTTCATCATAGTGAGCAAGGTATCAACCCCTCAATAAGATTAATGGACATCACACTCCATCAAAGTGGTCAAGCTATCAAGCCCTCAACAAGGTTAATAGAAATCACACCCTCCATCAAAGTGGTCAAGCTATCAGCCTCTCAACAAGATTATGGTCAACATACAACACTATAGAAGCTTATCATAAAATTAACACATCTACAACAAACTTTCATCGTCATAGAGTCATACATCTCATTTGCAAAGCATTAGGCCTTAACAACTCAAGAATCATAATCCCTATATCTCATCAAAAAGTTAGCGGGTATGTAATGTTAGTGTAAAACCATGCAATTTAATAATGAAATGATGCAAGTAAATCCAATGTAAAACCATCAATCAATACTTCGTAACACCCTCAAATAATATACATGAAAATCCTTTATCAAATCTCACAATAGGTCTTAGATTCATAGAACAAAACATGCCAAAATAATTACAATTTCAGAAACCCCAACATAGTGCATAGTGAAATTCGTAATAATTAAGACCCATCAGTAAATCAACTATAAATCATGCAATTTTAGCTAAATGGAAGCTTGTTCATCAAGGCTGAAAGGAACCTATAAAAGAAATACATATACCTTGACTTTGGAGAATCCTTGAACAAGATTGGAGATGGACATTTGAAGATTGATTGAGAACCTTAAGATCCGGATGAGTTTTAGGACTTGAAATTTGGAGATGAAATATTGTCTAAGTATTTGAGAGAGTATTTGGGAATGTCTTGGATGATATGAGGGTTAAATAAGGATAAGTATAGGTATTTACACGTATGAGAAGTCTCGGGACCAAGACACAAAAGCCTTGGACTGGAAAACAAAATCTGAGTAAAATTAACACGGGGTCGTGCCTTGGCGCGTTGCGCTAGGGGTGGGAATGCCCACTATTTTTCGTAAACTTGAAAAACTAAAATTATGAATCATTCGCTCTAAAATCGGGGTTACACCCATTTCTCACTCAATTTGACCCCCTGATCAAGAATATGAAGTCGGATCTTTGAAATAGCATATGGATTTTGAGATATATAAAAATTACAATTTTGGACATTTACGAGGCACATTTTTGGGCACTTTTTGGGGTTGTTTCACATGGGATTAAAATTGCTCACATTGTTTAATTGAAGATAAAGAGAGCTTCATCAAATATCATAGTGACTAACATTGGAACAATGTGTCACGACCCAAGCCTAGGGCCTAGACATGACATGGCGAATAGGGAACCCAAAGGGACCCCAAACAAGACTCTTAATATATCATTGCACATCATTGATTACGAAAGCACTTAAACAACATAATTAGATTAGAAATAAGGGGAAAAAGGCTAAAGGGAAACTTTCATAATAGAAACATCAAAATAAGAGAGAGTCAAGGCTCAATACATAACATGTCCAACAATACCTGTAAAACTTATAGAGGAGCGGAGGCCGAGACAAGCAACTAGGTTCACCCTCATAGTCATACATACATAAAAGAAAGATAATCTTAATACATAGCATGAGATCATATACATTGTCCCTGAAAAAGAGGACTCACTAACTAGCTTGAATGAAATCATACTAGCCACGTGGAGGAAGATGCTTAAGTGGGGTCTTCGGTTCCTACGTGGTGATATAATATAGGCATAGAGTATACGTTAGTACATTTGAATATACTAAGTATATAGGATTTCATGAAACAAGAGATAAGCAATATAATCGAAATGCATAAGCATAGGCAATGAGTAGCATATAATAATATAGAATGCATGGAAAATGCTTGAAGTAAATCATGCTTACATAGAACATAATACATATGCAAAAAGAGACCATCATAAATGAATTCATAGTCTACTGAGGTACCAACCCCTTAATTGGTTAGTGGATTGTCTCACCCTACCACCTATGGTGATTGAGGTACCAACCTCTCAATCTGGTTATCAAGGTACACACCCCTTGATTGGTTGGTGGATCGTCTCACCCTACCATCCATGGTGATTAAGGTACCAACCCTTTAATCCAGTTATTAACTTACAAACCCCTCAATATCATTATCAAGGTACAAACTGTCATGACCCAAGCCTAAGGACTGGACATGACACAACGAATGGAGAACCCAAAGGGACCCCAACCAAGCCTCTTTACTTGTCTAACACATCCTTGGTCACGGAACCATACAATACATACATATTAAACAAGGAAAATAAGGCTAAGGGAAAAGCTTTCCAAAACAACAACATTAACAAAACAAGGAGTCATAACTCATATCATAAATATACACTTGTCCAACATACACCTCTAAGTACATAGATAGAGCGAGGCCAAGACAGAGCTACCGGGCTCACTCATAGTCAATAGAACATAAGATACTATCTTAATACATAGATAATAGCAACATAGACTAAAGTCCCCAAAATAGAGGACTCACCAACAAGCTTAGGACAGCATCGCCTGGCCACGTGGAGGAGGGGGATCAACTTGGGCACCGATTCATAAATGGTGATATCATGTAGGCAAGAGTATGCGTTAGTACGTTTGAATGTACTAAGTATGTGGGATGCATTACAACAAGGAATAGACATCATAATCAAAGTGCATTATAATATACAATAGGCATAATATAGTAATATGGCATGTATGGTCAATGTTAAAGTAAAACATACTTAAGTAAATCATGCTCAAATAAGATATCATATGTGAAGAAGAGACCAAGCTAGATTTCCAACCTTGGTTGGTTGATGATGGTCACACCCCAATCATCCTAAATGGTGAGGTATAAACCCCTTAATTTGTTGATGTTGGTCACACCCCAATCATCCTAGGTTGGTCATACCCCAATCATCCTAGGTGGCGAGGTATAAACCCCTCATGATTGATGAGGGTCACACCCCAATCATCCTAGATGGTGAAGTATAAACCCCTCACATAGTTGATGTTGGTCACACCCCAATCATCCTAGGTAGAGAGGTATAACCCCTCACATGGTTGATGATAGCCACACCCCAATCATCCTAGGTGATGAGGTATAAGCCCCTTACATGGTTACTTGGGCTCTTACTCCCTAGATTGGGCATGGTCTAGTGCAATACTTTATATAGGATTCATCATAAGCTCGAATGTAATACCTCATGTAGGAATAATCATATACATAAGCTCATGTCATTATCATAACATCATTCATATCATATCTCATGGTTTAGACCTTCAATTTCTCAAGAAAACATAACCGGACATTTTATCAAACAACTTGGGGGTGTGTAATGGGGGTAAAAGAGAATGCAATTTAGAGATCAAATAATGCAGGAAAATCAATCATAAAACCTTTAATGAACACCTAGAAACACTCCAATACATTTACATCAAAACCCCTCATCAATTCCAACATTAAATCCAAGATTTGAAGCTCAAAACATGCTAAAACAACCATACTTTCATGAACTAAAATCACTGTATAGTAAATTTCTCAATATACAAGACTCATATGTAAAATCAACTTTAATTCATGCAATATTAATTAAAAGAGGGTTTATTCACCATGAGTGGAAGGATCCAATGGTTCAATACCACATACGTTAGGTCTAGAGTTGCTTGGAATTGAGATTGGGAAGAATGGAGGCTTGGAAATAATCTTGGAATCCAATATTGTCTTTGGGTCTCCTTGAAATTGAATTGGGGCTTGATGGAGGCTCTTGAGAGGATTTGGGAGTGTGATTGAGATGATAGTAGTGAAATTGGGTCCTTAATATTAGAGTTTAGGTCTTCTAGGAAGGTTAAGATAGCCTAAAACGTCAAAAAGGGTCATTAGGATAATTAGCTTTTACGAAAATGTCATTAGTGAACGGATGGAAAAATTAGCAAAGTGTCATGTTACTGAACACTTCACTAGCCTTGTTCACTCCATGGGACGTGTGGGTTGCCCGTGTGGCAAGACTTAGATAGAAAAATGTAATTGGAACACTTGAGAAAAAGATAACTTTGACGGCCACTTTCACGGACCGTGTAGTGTTATACGAACCGTGTACTTGTCCATCCCACCTCACTTAGATAAGAAAATGTTTCTAGACACCACATGCCAAGGTGACACGGCCCTTAAACCTTCACACGAGCCGTACAAAGTAGTTTATGGCCCATTCCTTAGCTTTCAATGCCACCCACGCCTAGCCAAGCCTCCTAAAATACCTCCAAACTCCTCCTCGCGACTAGTAGAGAGTCATACGACCTGTGCCACTGGTCATGGATCAAGACTTAGCCTCACCACCCAATTTTACATCCCCAAACATTTTCCATGACCCATACAAGGCCACATTGCCCGTATGGGTGCCCATGGGGCTTCACTACCTAGGAGGGTCTCACAAAATCGATCATAACTCCTTCATCCGACATCGAAATGAGATGAAACCAAGTGAATTATGAATCTAACTCAGAGGGATTTCATTTGACATATCGTGGTCTACCCAGTTTCAAATGTTCTAAGAGTCATGCTAGTTTAAAGTTGACCCTTATATGAAATAACACTCAAAACTCAACTTGGAGGTAAGTCTTGCACTCGTTTAGGTACTAGGAGTCTCCTATGAATCTAATACACCCCAACGTAACAAAATGAGTCTTGAAACATGGATATACAAAGCATAAAGTTATAGAGTGTCACAATATCTCTCCCTTGGTAACATTTTTCCCCGTATGTGAGGAAAATGTACACAAGGAAAGTAGTCATGAAGAGTTTTAGCCTAATATGGATGAAACAAATGTATCTAAACATGATTTTCAAAATTCTCAATATGAAAATCAAAATTTACCATAAAACCTTGCCCATATAAACATGAATGCATGCAATGGCTTAAGGCTAGAAATTAAGACTTGAAATCACATAGTGGACTTCGGATTAGTACCTTAGGCTTGAGTGGAGTGGAAAAGATAAGGATATCATTTTTGCATGTCCACTTTGACCTCCGATGTAGCGCTTTCGACTTGTTGGTTCCTCCAAAGGACCTTAGCGGATGTCACCTCCTTGTTCCTCAATCTCTTCACTTGCCTATTTAAAATTCGAACAGGGACCTCTTCATAAGTCAAGATATCCTCAACAACACCCAAAACCTCAAGAGGTACAATGGCATTAGGATTACCCACACATTTCCTCAATATAGAGATATGGAACACCGGATGAACCAAGTTCATTTCACTAGGCAACTTTTACTCATAAGCTACCTTGCCAACCCTCTTCAAGACCTCATAAGGACCAACATACCTTGGACTCAATTTCCCCTTCTTATTGGAAATGAACCACATCTTTCATTAGAGAAACCTTCAAAAAACCCAATCATCCACTTTGAATTCAAGGTCTTTTCTTCTCACATCGGCATAAGATTTTTTACGACCTTAGACTTAGCCTTTCCCTAATCATCCTAATGTTGTCAAGTACATCCATAACAAGATTCGGTCCCAATAAGGCCACCTCTTCAACATCAAACCAACCAACTAGTGATCTACGTCACGTCCCATAAAGAGACTCGAAAGAAGCCATATCGATGCTAGAGTGATAGTTATTGTTATATGTGAATTCAATCAAAGAAAGATAGTTATCCCAACTACCTCTCAACTCCAATATAAATGTCCTAAGCATATATTCAAGGATTTGAATGGTTCTTTCAGCTTGGCCATCCATTTGGGTATGAAAGGTCATATTAAGGTGAACTTTTGTACAAAGACCCCTTTGAAAAGACCTTCAAAAGTGTGAAGTGAATTTTGCACCCTGATCCGATATGATGGATAAAGGAACCCCATGTAACCTCATTAACTCATGGATGTACAACCTTGCATACTTTTCTATCCCGTATATGGTCTTAACTGGTAGAAAATGAGCCAATTTCATCATCCAATCAACCACTACCCATATGGAATCAAAACCTTTTCTAGTCTTGGGCAATCCAACCACAAAATCTATATTAATAACCTCCCACTTCCAAGTAGGGATCTCTATATACTGGGTTAGGCCACCTGGCTTTTGATGTTTGCCTTTGACTTGTTGACAACTATGGCAACAGGAAATGAATTTGGCAATGTCCCCCTTCATGGCTCCCCACCAATACGCATCCCTCAAGTCTCTATACATTTTGGTGGAACAAGGGTGGCTTGAATAAGAGGAATTATAGGTTTCATCGAGAATTCTTGACCTCAAACTATTAACAAAAGGCACACACAACCTACCTTGGTATCTAAAGGCCCCATCTCCCCCTTAGGAGAAAACCTTTATCTTGCCCTCTTTCACCAAAGCTTTTAACTCAAGCATGGAGGAATCTAGATCTTGTTTTGCTAACACCTCATCAACCAATGAAGACTTGAACCATCAACCATAACAACACCACTACCCACATCTTGTAACTTGGGAGGGGAACAATAGCTAGAAACGGCTGCTAATACCCCATAGGTTGAGGAGCAAAAGGAGGAATCCGCCCGAGGAAAGGCTCACATCTGATTAACTAGTTGGTGAGGCAATAGCTTACTAAGGCGATGATTAGTAGCTGGTCCAAGAGGATGATTAGCCACACTGCGACTGAGACGCAGACTAGAATCCTATGGGAGGCAGCAGTGGGGAATTTTTTGCAATGGGAGAAAGCCTGACGGAGTAATATCGCATGGAGGTAGAAGGCCCATGGGTCTACAAAGAAAAATATGAGTAGAAATCGTAGACATCTTACCAATCCAATTGGGTTTTTTCTAAACAAAGCCTGGATACTTCATTTTTTTAGTCCAACTAAGTAAACCATAAATTATTCCAACTGAATTATTCTATTTGATAATAGTAATATGAATCCCCTTAAAAATGGATCTAATTGCACGCCTAATTCTTCTTCTGATGATCGATTAAACCTCTGATCAAAAAGATATACCTTGGTTATATTTCATTTCTTCAATAAGTTTAGTAATGAGCATAATAGCCCTATTGTTTCAATGGGGAGAAGAACCTATGATTAGTTTTTTGGGAAATTTCTAAACGAACAATTTCAATGAAATCTTTCAATTTCTTATTTTACTATGTTCAAATCTATGTATTCCTCTATCCGTAGAGTACATTGAATGTATAGAAATGGCTATCACAGAGTTTCTCTTATTCATATTAACAGCTACTCTAGGGGTAGTATTTTTATGCAGTGATAAAGATTTAATAACTATATTTGTAGCCCCAGAATATTTCAGTTTATGCTCCTACCTATTATCTTATATACCAAGAAAGATGTACGATCTAATGAGGCTACCATGAAATATTTACTCATGGGTAGGGCAAGCTCTTCTATTCTGATTCACGGTTTCTCTTGGCTATATGGTTCATCCGGGGGAGAGATTGAGCTTCAAGAAATAGTAAATGGTCTTAGCAATACACAAATGTATAACTCCCCAGGAATTTCAATTGCACTCATGTTCATTACTGTAGGAATTGGGTTCAAGCTTTCCCCATCCCCTTCTCATCAATGGACTCCTGATGTATATGAAGGAGTGCAATTCGTTTGAGAAATTGCCACCTCTCTATCTATCTCTGAGATGTTTAGATTTTTCAAAACTCTATGGACATGCAGAAGAGAAATGCTATCCCCACTTGGACCAAGATAGAACATTTACTTGTTCAAATAACAATTAAGGTGAAGCAGGGTCCCATAACTATTCCAAAAATGGAAAGTTTGACATAATTGGTATTTGTTTTTGGAAATTAAAAGCAGTTACTAATTCATGATCTAGCATGTATAGAATGAAAACTTCATTCTCGATTCTACGAGAATTTTTATGAAAGCCTTTCATTTGCTTCTCTTCGATGGAAGTTTGATTTTCTCAAAATGAATCCTAATTTTTGGCCTAGCTTTCGAAATGGTTTGCCATTTGAGATGACTCTATTATTTCGATTTGTTATTTGTTATTGAATTGCATGTGCATAAAGACCATAAAAAGAGTCTCATTTTATGATTCTTTCATATACGATTTCTTTAATTGAATGAACATTTTGATTCTCAAATTCTCAAAATACTTCAATTGGTACATGGAAGAAATAGGATAATTCAGTAGCCTTTTGTTCGATTTCTCATAGAGTCAAATTCTTATTAGTACGGGTCAAGGGAAGTGCTACGATGCTGAAGTAACCCATGCCATACTCCTAGGAAAAGCTCGAATGACTTGAAGCAAGAGGATACCTGTACTCGAAACTGACATAGGTGGGTAGGTAGAGAATACCTAGGGACACGAGACAACTCTCTCTAAGGAACTCGGCAAAATAGACCTGTAACTTCAGGAGAAGGGGTGCCTCAAAATACTATTTTCCTCTTTGGTAAACTTACCAATGGATATAATCCTAGTGATCTGTTGACTTGGTTGGACTAAAAAAATAAAGTTTGCAGGCTCTATTTAGAAAAAGAATTGAAGTAATAAGATTATTGAATCATCAAAACTACTTTGATATATCTTTTTTACTTTTTTAGGATCAGATGAATGAACCGACGAGAGCTCGTATGAGAGTTGGTTTGACTGCCCTAACTATGCGGAATATTTTTGAGATGTTAATAAGCAAGATGTACTTCTATTTATTAAGAATATCTTTCGGTTCGTCCAAGCAGTATCCGAGATATTGGCCTTATTGGGTAGAATGCCTTCTGTTGTATGTTATCAACTGGCCCTAAGTACCAAAATGGGTCCTTATATTCCCTGAGGAGGTTCTATCATATGGAAATGCTCTTTAATGAAACTTTAGACTTAGATGGTTGTGACCAAGAAACCACTGGTTTTGCTTGGTGGGCCAGAAATGCCCAACTTATCAATCTATCCAACAAACTACTAGGGGCTCATGTAGATCATGCTGGATAGACCGTATTCTGGGCCGAAGCAATGAACCTATTTGACTACCGATTCCGAAGGAATTGGAGTTACATCTCTTTTTCATTCAAGAGTTCCTATGCGTTTCCATGCCCCTTTGAGACCCCAAAAAATGGAGAAATTCCTTTTCTTCTATGCATTGAATACCCCTATGTTCCAATTGACTAGCTTGGCTGGTGTTGCATTCACCCACTTGCACGCTTCCCTGCAAGCATGAAAACCTTAGTTTGCCCGCTACTACACGGGATGGTGTACTCTTATCACTAACCCCAAGAGAGGCTATACTCTAAGAGGCAACCAACTCATTATTCCTGGACGAAAGGATTAAGAAAGAGCAATTTATCAGGGGCTGAGCGTACCTTTTGCTCAGGAATAATGGCTTGGGACTTGTAAATCAATTCATAACCTTTCGGGCACAACCAATCTCTATTCGAACTCCCTTTACTTGTAGGAGTACATCTTGAATTTGTCGATTATGTTATGGACATAGTCCTGCTCATGGCGACCTGGTTGAATTGGGGGAAGCTGTAGGTATTAGTGCAGGTCAATCGATTGGAGAACCGGGTACTAAATTAATATTAAGAACTTTTCATATCGAAGGAATTCACATTTTTTCTTTTTCTTATCAATAAATAGATCTCTTTACTTGTATGATTTATATGTCTTGTATTTCTCAAAAAAGTGATTTGATTGATGGGATTTGGTATGAGATCGATGATCTCGATAAGATTGATATTTCAATCTTTATTCTTAGAACGTATTGATTTGAACCCATAAGCAGGACCAAGCATGTTGCCGCCAGAAGCAGAACCTCGTATTTCTTCTAGAGAATCTCCTAATTGTTCCAGAGCAACTAGAAAAAAGTTCTTTAACAAAATGAATTGGCTTATGCAAAAAAGGTCTTGTTCTTTGAAAGATCTATCTTGTGTCTAGTACTGGATGGTTCCACTCTGCAAGAACCCCGAATCATTCTCTTGAAGCTCATGCCTCGAAATGACCTGGACCAATAGGGAAATCCCATTTCATTGGGACTTTCGATACAACCAAATAGAAAGCCCCAAGGGCAGAGTCAATGGTATCTAATAAGTTTTACCTACTATTGGATTTGAACCAATGACTCCCGCCGTATGAAAGTCGTACTCTAACCACTGAGTTAAGTAGGTCATTTATCATCCCAAAGAGAACCAAATGAAACCCATCTTGTCGATGGATTATAAATATCATATTACTTATAAGCAATACTAATCTAAGGAATACCACTCAAAGAGATCAAGGATTCTTGATGTTGGATCATAGAATATTTCTCTAGACAAGAATTTACCTACATGATAAAATATGTATCATAAGCACTAAGGGCTATGGGCCAGTTGTTAGAGCAACTCGTTTACATGCGCGCATAGCGATAGAAAGTTTTGAATCAATAATTCCTCAAAAGTCATTGCTAGTACGTTTAATACAGTTACTGCTTTACCTTAGGCCTCAATTAGCAATTGTAAGGCCAACATGTCTTCATCCTAAAATAAGTAGATGTGGAATCTCTTTGAAAGGTAACTTGAATTAGCAGTCGGACTATGAACAATTGTCATAGACCCAAAACCAAAATGACCCCCTAATTTTTTTCAGTTGTGTGAGACACATTAAATTTAAATCTAAGTCCCCAAAGAAAATGCAAATCAAATAAAGAAAACAAAAAAAATTAGAGGGGGGTCAAACTTCTTGAATAAAAAGAATATAATTGACAAAATAATTAGAATCATTCTAAAGTGAATATGTGTTTTGGCACTGCACAAATAAGATCCGGTTATATATCATATATGTGGGTACATATTGTGTATCAAGAAAAAAAATGCAGATATGGACAAATAGTAAAATTGCTTGTGGAACCTCAATTTGCACGAGCTTATTAACTAAATGGCAATTGGCACATACAATATGGCAGTTACTTCTTGTGGATTTTCATAACCCTTCTATGCAAAAATGGGATATGCACTTGAAATGGACGTCCGAGTTAAGATATATATCATGAGCGATATGGAAATAGATCGAGTAATCTATTTCTTTAGCATAGAAAAAGAATTTCTAGTTTGCATGGTCCAATCATTGATCGTGAAAATTTCTACTATAAATTGGTTAGGCCGCTAGTATAGTTCCCTACCCATAATTCTGCTATTTGCTGGAATAATCTAGGATGAATCTTCTCGATGGTTAGAAATAGAAAGAGTATATACGATTTTCAATACTTTCCTTATGTACAACTGCAAAGTGGAAAGCATTCTAATTAGATTAGATTAAGATCAATGGATCCTTTATCAGTCATTCATTGAATGATAAATAACTACAAGTGACGGAGACAGACGATTGTATCGAGAATGACTGAAAAGGTGGAAACAAGACCAGCTATAATTTCATCATTATGAACAAATCCAAAATCTTTATAGATAGAGCACATAATTAATTCCCAAACCTAGGGTGAATGAAATGCAATACATAAATCAGTTAATACAAGAATAAGAAAAACTTTTACTGTGTCACTTAAGTTATATAAGAATTCCTGAGCCCAAGAGCTAATAATACCAAACTTTTTATCTGACATTAACTTGGAACCACGTGCATCTAAAGCACCTTTTACTAAGATCAATGTAGTTGTATATAAACTAAGGGCAATAGCATGATGAAACAAAAAGTCTCCAGGACCTACTGTTAAGAATACTGAATTACAATTTTCATTAATAGCATTTAACCAAATATAGGATATTGTGGTCTTTTATAGTGAAAGAAGTTGGAACGAGGTTGTTAATAATAAATTACCTAGAGAAATTGGAAAAAGAAATTTCCACCCAAGATTTAATAGTTGGTCCATTCTCAGCCTCGGTAAGGTCTATCTTGTTGCAATAGGAATGAACTCAGAACCAACCATCAACTATAACCCCAAAAGAACTAGATTCTGTAAACAACATAGAGGAAGAATGAAGGGAATATCTTATCGAGGTAATTGTATTTCTTTTGGTAAATATGCTCTTCAGGTACTTGAACCTGCTTGGATTACATCCGACAAATAGAAGCAGGCCTACGGACAATGACAAAAATGCACATCGTGTGGTGGAAAAATATGGGTATGTATATTTCTAGACAAATCAGTTACACTAAGACCCGCAGAAACACGTATGGCTACCATTGAGAGAAATAAATGAATTCCAAAGATCTTTGGCAAATCCAAAGAGGGTTTTCCTGTACGTTCATCACAAAATATTTCTAGATCCCAATATGCCCAATTCCAGATAGTTTCCAAAAATCATAAGCCAGAAAACACATACGATTAATCCAACATGGGCTACATGAGCCCCTAGTAGTTTACCGGATATATTGATGAGTCAGGCATTCCCGGCCCACCAAGCGAAACCAATACTTTTTTGGTCCCAACCAGCTAAGACTAAAGTTCCATTAAAGAGCATTGGCTTTCTTGGTATCATACTGTAGCAATATCACCATATGTGACTATTGATCAACTATTTAATGTTCCTATGTGTGCCACTTCTTGTAAACGATCAAACAAAGATTATGAATTAATCAAGTTTGGGTACACTTGGAAGTGTTATGATATGGGAGCAGGTTGGAACCTTACAACTACACCTAGGTGGTTGTTTGGTTCTCCAACTCTCAGTTTTATATTGGTTGATCAATAGGTATTTGGTGGCCTTCACGGCAATGATCTCCTTATACGGAAAATGGATATAGATGATAAGAATTTAGGTGCATCTGAGTACATAAACACTTTTGGTAAAATTCTGCAAGGAAGGGTGACCAAGAGTTAAAATAAATTGAATCAACTTGAAAAAATAATTCAATTATTCTTAAATTATTCAATTATTATCTAATTGAATAACTTAACGATTTCCCCTTCCTATTTGATTTGATTAGCTCACCAATCTATATGTAATAGAACTCTATTCACTTTTCTGATTGATATATAAAATAATAGAACTAGGAAATCCTTTATTTACTATATCACTGAATAATAACTTTTTTGTTGACTGGCCCAAAAGGGAAGTACCTTTCCCTCTGGGAGTAGGAAAATCATGATCGAGATAGCGAACCAAAAGCTATGGAACTTGGGTGTGGGTCTTTTATCGAAATAGAATGGCTTTTCTTTTAATGTTTTTATTTATCGTGAATGGGGGAATCATTACACATAGCATGCTCGACCGGCGTATTTTTTTGTTTTACGCCCCGTAACTCTTCCTCAGCCAGGCTTAGGTAGTCTTAACAAGAGAATTCCTATCAATAATAAAGAAAACAAATAATAAAAGCCATATTCCACAAATTCTATAAATAAATGGGGAAAAAGAAAATTCAAGAGTCCCATAAGTATCAAAATAAAGATAAAGACGACTGTGCCAACTTGATATTTTGGTATTATCGCCATAAAGAAGAGTTTTCAAATTTTCCAGAGAAGATCTCACCCCCAACCTAGCCAATCTATGCACCTCCCTATCCATCTCCCTATCACCACCACCCATATGAGCTAGGCTACCTACAGACACCCAACTCAAAGTATCTGCCACAGCATTTGCCTTACCCGAGTGGTAGTACATACTCATTTCATAGTCCTTAAGAAGTTTTACCCACCTTCTTTGCCTCAAGTTAAGATATTTTTGAGTGAAGATATATTGGAGACTCTTATGATCGGTGAAGACATCAACATGCACCCCATACAAATAATGACGCCAAATCTTTAAAATGGAAATACCACGGCAGCCAATTCAAGATAATGGGTAGGGTAGTTCTTTTCATGCACTTTGAGCTACCTTGAAGTACAGGCTATGACCTTACCATTTTGCATGATTACAACACCCAAACCAACCCTAGATACATCACAATACACAACAAAACCCTCAAGCTCATCCGGTAGTGACAATATAGGAGCAGACTGAAGCCTATCTTTCAATGTTTGGAAGCTTTTCTCAGATTCATCGGTCCACATAAACTTAACCTTCTTTTGAGTCAATTTTGTCATAGGTGAAGCAATGGAGGAGAACCCATTCACGAACCTTCTATAGTAACCCACAAGGCTCAAGAAGCTTCTAATATCTGACGGGGTCAATGGTCTAGTCCAATTCCTAACCATATCGGTTTTCTTAGGATCCACTTTTATACCATCCCCCGACACCACATGACCCAAGAATGCAACCTCCTTTAACCAAAATTCATACTTTTTATATTTAGCATACAATTTCTCTTCCCGTAATCTTTGCAACACAACCCTCAACTGCCCTACATGCCCCTCTCTACTATGTGAATAGATCAAAATATCATCAATGAACACCACAACAAAGGAATCAAGGTAGGGTTTGAAGACCCTATCAATTAAGTCCATGAAGATGGTTGGTACATTGGTTAACCCAAAAGACATCACCATGAATTCATAATGCCCATATCTAGTCCAGAAAGCCGTCTTGGGAATATCACACACCCTTACCTTCACTTGATGATACCCAGATCGAAGATCAATCTTATAGAAAAAGCTAGCCCTTTGCAATTGGTCAAACAAGTCATCAATCCTTAAAGAGGATACCTATTCTTTATAGTGACCCTATTGAGTTGCCAGTAGTCAATACACATTCTAAGTGATCCATCCTTCTTCTTTACGAACAACACCGGTGCACCCCAAGGTGATTGGCTAGGCCTAATAAATTCCTTCTCCAATAAATCCTTTAATTGCTTCTTTAACTCTTTCAACTCTGTCGGGGCTATGCTATAAGGGGGAATAAAGGTAGGTTGAGTATCGAGAAGGAGATCTATGCCAAAATCTATCTCCTTTTTGGGAGGGACACCGAGATGGTCATTTTGGCAGACATCAAGAAACTCATGTACAATCGGAACTGACTTTATGGAAGGGACTTTGGACTCCACATCTTTGACTCTCACAAAATGATACAAACACCCTTTGGAAATCAACCTATGGGCTTTACTGCATGAAATGAATCTACCCATTTACCACTACATCATGACTTTCCCACTCAAGAGCGGGTTCATTTGGGAAATGAAACTTGACCCTATGGGATCTACAATCAATAGAAGCATAATATACATGTAACCAATCCATCCCAAGAATAACATTAAAATCAACCATATCTAATTCAACAAGATCACAAGGTAAGATTTTATGCAAGACGCAAACCGAATAATTTCTATACAATTTCTTAGCAATAAATGATGTACCTATAGGAGTAGGCACCTCGTAAGACTCATACAACAACTCTGACTCAACACGAAAATTTTTCGCAACCAAAGGGCTAATAAAGGAAAGGGTGGCACTTGGATCAATCAAAGCACATACATGAACATCAAGATCAAAGATTTTTAATATAACGATAACAATGTCGGGGACCTCACCAAGCCCTTGCCTCCTATGTAGAGCATAAAATTGGTTGTGCCTTGGGGCACCACCTTGAGGGCCATCTCTACCCAATGGTACCGCATTTGCACCCCAGCCCTTACCACGGCTTCTTGGACAATCTACCTTCTTGTGACCAAGCTTCCCATATTTAAAGCATGCATTAGAACCCTTCAAACATGGACACCATTCTTCTTTACACATTTAGGACACACCTCTACAGGAGCCACTCCACCCACACCTTGAGGCCTAGGGAAGTCATTGGCAAATCCATTATTATTAGTATGGTAAGGCCCTTGGCCTTGGTAAAATATAACACCCTTTTGGAACTTACCCTCAAATTGGTCCCTCTTGGCCTCATGGCTACTCCACTTTCTCAACTTCTCTTCTTTCATTTGGTTGGCATAGGTATCAACCGAAATAAATCCATATCACTAATAAGCAAGGCGGATCGGCATTCTTCACTTACCAAGTCGAAAACCCCCATAACAAGCTTATTCATACTTGACCTAGGATCGGCCACCAAGTGAGGAGCATACTTTAAAAGTTGAATAAATTTGAGGGCATACAACCTCACACTCATACCACCTTGTTTCAAGTTCATAAATCAACCAACTTTTCTTCCCTAAGCTCAACAGGGAACCGATTAAGGAAAGCCATTTTAAATTCCTCCCAAAGCACCACGTAGCCATTACTCTTTTCACCTTTCCATTGATCAAACCAAATTTGAGGCACCCCTTTTAGTTGGTAAACCATCAACTCTGCCTTCTCATTTTGTCCGATACTCATGATAGACAAGATTTTGTAGACGTCGTCAATAAATTCTTGTGGATCTTCATCTATCTTTGACCCATGGAAAACCAGAGAATTCATCCTCATGAAGTACCTTACCCTAGGTCTCGGGGTAGTAGCATAAGGGGCTTAGGCCCCTTGTTGGACTTGGTTGGCCACTACTTGGCAAGCACAGTAAGGAGTCATTGGACTTGGTTGGCTCTATCATTGTCCTTGTTTAATATATATGTCTTTGTATGCACAGTAAGGTGCAAAAAAAGTATACACTTGTCCAATATACACCTCTAAGTATATTTAATATATATGTCTTTGTATGCACAGTAAGGTGCATAAAAAGTATACACTTGTTGTTTTGGCCAACATGGTGTATATTTAAGCACAGTAAGGTGCATAAAAAGTATACACTTGTCCAACATACACCTCTAAGTACATAGATAGAGCGTGGCTAAGACAGAGCTTCGGGGCTCACCCTCATAGTCAATCGAACATAAGATAGTGTCTTAATACATAGATAATAGCAACATAGAGTAAGGTCCCTAAAATGGAGGACTGACTAATAAGCTTGGAATAGCACCGCCTAGCCACATGGAGGAGGGGGATCAACTCAAGCACCAATTCCTACATGGTGATATCATGTAGGCAAGAGTATGCGTTAGTACGTTTGAATGTACTAAGTATGTGGGATGCAATACAACAAGGAATAGACATCATAATCAAAGTGCATAACAACAGACAATAGGCATAATATAGTAATATGGCATGTATGACCGATGCTAAAGTAAAACATACTTAAGTAAATCATGCTCAAATAAGACATCATATGTGAAGAAGAGACCAAGCTAGCTTTCCAACCTTGGTTGGTTGATGATGGTCACACCTCAATCATCCTTAATGGTGTGGTATAAACCCCCTAATTTGTTGAAGTTGGTCACATCCCAATCATCCTAGGTTGCTAGGTATAAACCCCTCACATGGTTGATGATAGTCACACCCCAATCATCCTAGGTGGTGAGGTATAAAACCTTCACATGGTTGATAATAGTCATACCCCAATCATACTAAGTGGCAAGGTATAAATCCCTCACATGGTTACACGGGCTCTCATCCCCTCGAATTAGGCATGGTCGAGTGCAACACTTTATATAGGATTCATCATAAGCTCTAATGCAATACCTTATGTAGGAATAATCATGTAAATAATCTCATGTCATCATCATAACATCATTCATGTCATATCCCATGGTTGGACCTTCATTTTCTCAAGAAAACATAACCGGACATTTTATCAAACACCTTGGGGTGTGTAATAGGGGTAAAAGAGCATGCAATTTAGAGATCAAATCACACAAGAAAATTAGTGGTAAAACCTTTAATCAACACCTTGCAACACCCCCAAGAATTCACATCAAAATCGCTCATCAATTCCAACATTTGATCCAAGATTTAAAGCTCAAACCATGCTAAAATAACCATACTTTCATGAACTAAAATCGCTGTGCAGTAAATTTCTCAATATACAAGACTCATATGTAAAATGAACTTTAGATCATGCAATATTAATTAAAAGAGGGTTTAGGCACCATAGGTGAAGGACCCAATGGTTCAACATTACATACCTTATGTCAAGAGTTGCTTGAATTTGAGATTGGGAAGAATGGAGGCTTGGAAATAATCTTGGAATCCAATCTTATTCTTGGGTTTTCTTGAAATTGAATCGAGGCTTGATGGAGGCTCTTAAGATGATTTGGGAGTGTGATTGAGATGAGAGTAGTGAAATTAGGTCCTTAATATTAGAGTTTAGGCTTTCTAGGAAAGTTAAGATAGCCTACAAAGTAAAAAGGGTTACTAGGATAATTAGCATTTACGAAAATGCCATTAGTGAATGGATAGAAAAATTGGCAAAATGTCCTCTTACTGAAGACTTTATTGGCCGTGTGGCACTCAAAATGTTGTGTGGAGTGCCCATGAGTCAAGAATTAGACCAAAAAATGGAATTGGAACACTTGAGAAAAAGTTAGCGCTGGCGTCACTTTGACAGCCACTTTCACGGACCATGTAGTGTTACATGGACTGTGTACTGGTCCGTCCCACCTCACTTAGAAAACAAATGTTACTGGTCACCACATGCCCAAGTGACACAGCCCGTACCCCTTTATATGAGCCATACAAGGCATTCATAGCCCATGCCTTAGCTTCCAATGCCACCCATGCCTAGCCAAGCCTCCTAAACCACCACCACGCCCCTCCTCACGACTAATGGTGAGTCACACGACCCGTACCACTGGTCTTGGATCAATACATAGCCTTACCATGCCATTTTCCATCCCCAAACATTTCCCATGACCCGTACAAGGCCACACTTCCCGTATAGGTGCCCGTGGGGCTTCAATGCACTGGAGGGTCTCACAAAAATGGTCATAACTCCTTCATCCGACATCGGATTGAGGTGAAACAAATTGTGTTGTGAAGCTACTCAAAGGACTTTTATTTGAAATATGGTGGGCCACCCAGTTCTAACTATGCTAAGAGTTATGCTAGTTTAAAGTTGACCCTTATATGAAACAACACCCAAAACTCAACTTGGAGGTAAGTCTTGAACTGTTTAAGTACTAGGAGTCTCCCATGAATATAGTACATCCCCAACCTAACCAAATGAGACTTGAAAAATGGGTATACAAGAGCATAAAGTTATGGAGTGTCACACAAAGCCCTCGACATAGTTACCCGGGCTCACAACCCCCGGAGTAGGGAATGGTCAATTCCGAACACGATATAGGACAATATCATATACAAATACTCCTTTCATCATCACAAAATCATTCAAATCATAAAACATGCATTGGACCTTCCATTCCACAAGAAATCATAACCAGACATATTATCAAACGCTTGGCAGGTATATAGTGCTCCTGTAAAATCATGCAATTTAGGGATCAAATCATGCAGAAAAATTCAATGTAAAACCATCCATCAAAAATTGGTTACACCCTCAAGCAATATACATCAAAACGCTTCATCAAATCACATAATGGATCTTGATTCATAGCTCAAACAATGCTAAAACAGTCACAGTTTCATGAAACCCAACATAGTTCATAGTCTAATTCATAATAAGTATGACTCATAAGTAAATCAACTTGAAATCATGCAATTTAGGTAAAAAAGAAGCTTGGGATTCATGGGTGAGAGGAACCCATGAATGAAACTCACATACCATGACTTTGGGGAAATCCTTAAAGAAGATATGAATGGAGACTTGAAGCTCGGATGAATTCCTCAAGATCCAAAAGTGATTAGGACACTTGAATTTTGAGAGAACTATTAGTCTAAGGATTTGAGAGAGTATTGAAAATGTCTTGGATGATATGAAGGCAAAATATGGCTAAGTATAGGTAGTTTTGCACATAGGAGGACTCAGGCCAAAGACCCAAATGCCTTGGACCGAGATAAAATCACTGTCAATAAAACACATAGGTCTACGATACAACCTATCGCAGAGATAATTTTACACTATACGCAATGGAGTCGCGTCGTGGTACCATTGTGGATAGACACTGGATTAGGGATTTTTTGAAAATCAAAATTATGATTTGTTTGCTCCAATATCAAGGTTAGATCCATTTCCTACTCAATTTTGCCCCCTGATCAAAAATATGAATTTAGAATTTTGATATCACACACGGATTTTGAGGTATTCATCACCAAATGTCAAAGAAATGTATATGAGAGACGTAAGAATGACAATTTCATCCCATATAAGAATACAACAATGTACTTAAATATCATTTCAAAAATCTCAACATAAGTATAAAATCAACTTGTCAATTTAGACATTAATATATGCAAATATTGTGGGCTGAATCTCGTACTTAAAATCAAATAGGGGACTTAGATTAATACCTTAGGCTTGAGTTGAGTGGAAAAGGTAAGGATATCTCTTTTGCATGTCCGATTCGACCTTCCAAGTAGCACTTTCAACTTGTTGATTCCTACAAAAGACCTTAACGGAAGCCACATCCTTAATCCTAAGCCTCTTTACTTGTCTATCAAAAATCAAAATCAGAACCTTTTCATAAGTTAAGTTGTCTTTAACAATACCTACCACATCAAGAGGCACAATAGCATTAGGGTCTCCTACATATTTCCTCAATATGGATACATGAAAGAATCCGGCCCATCTCACTAGGAAATTCCAACTCATAAGCTACTTTGTCAATCCATCTCATTACCCTATAAGGACCCACATATCTTGGACTCAACTTTCCCTTCTTACAAAAAATAAACCACACCCTTCATTGGTGACACCGCAAAATAAACCCAATCACCAACTTTGAATTCAAGATCCCTTCTGCTCACATCAGCATAGGACTTTTGGCGACGTTGGACCGTCTTCAAGCTTTCTCTAATCATCCTAATATTCTCAAGAGCCTCCATAACTTGATTTGGTCCTAAGAAAGCCACCTATCAAACCTCAAATCACTGAAATGGTGATGTACAACGTCTACCATAGAGATCCTCAAAAGGGGCCATACCGATGCTAAAATGATAGTTATTGTTATAAGCAAACTCAATCATTGGAGGATGATCATCCCAACTACCCTTAAGCTCCAATATATAAGTCCTAAGCATATCCTCAAGTGTTTGGATAGTTCTTTCGGCTTGGCCATCCGTTTGAGGGTGAAAAGTCATTCTAATTTTAAATCTTGCACTAAGACCCCTTTAAAAGAACCTCCAAAAATATGAAGTAAATTGAGAACCACAATCCGATATGATAGACAAAGGAACCCCATGTAACTTCACTAAGTCATGAATGTATAACATAGCATAATCTTCAGCCCTATATGCTTTCTTAACTGGTAGAAAGTGAGCCAATTTCTTCATCCTATCAACCACAATCCAAATGGAATCAAGACGCTTTCTAGCCTTGGGCAACCCAACCACAAAATCCATATTAATCTCCTTCCACTTCCATGTAGGAATCTCTATGTCTTGGGTTAAGCCACCCAACCTTTGATGTTCGTATCTGACTTCTTGGCAACAATGACAACCAAAAACAAATTTGGCAATGTCCCTCCTCATACCTCCTTACTAATTCACCTCTCTCAAATCTCTATATATCTTAGTAGAACCAACGTGAATGGAATAGGAAGAACCACAAGTGTCCTCAAGAATCTTTTCTCTCAAGCCATCAACCTAAGGCATATATAACCTACCTTCGTATCTAAGGGAACCATCTCCCCCTTGGGAGAAAACTTCCACTTTACCATCTTTTACCAACGGCTTCAATTCTATCAAACTAGGGTAAAGATCTTGCTTAACTTTCACCTCCTCAACAAATAAAGATTTAGAGCCATCAACTACCACAACAACACCATTATTCACCTCTTCCAACCTAACCACCAATCTAGCTAACCAATGGACCTCCCTAGCCACCCATTTGCCACCATCATCAACATGAGCTAGGCTACCCATGGACACCCTACTCAATGCATTAGCCACTACATTAACCTTACAGGGATGATAATGCAAACTCATATCATAGTCCTCAAGAAGTTATAGCCACCTTCTTTGTCTCAAGTTGAGATCTTTATGAGTGAAGACATATTGGAGACTCTTATGATTAGTAAACATATCTACATGCACCCCAGACAAATAGTAACATCAAATCCTTAAACCAAAAACCACGGTGACTAATTCAAAATCATGGGTAGGATAATTTTTCTCATGTACTTTGAGTTGTATAGAAGCATCAGCTATCACCTAACTACTTTGCATCAATACACAACCCAAACTAACCCTTGAAGCTTCACAATATACATCAAACCCTTCTAGCACTTCCGGTAGCAACAATATAGGGGCGGACACAAGCTTATCTTTCAATGTTTGGAAATTTTTTCACACTCATTGGTCCATACAAATTTTTCTTTCTTTTGAGTCAACTTAGTCACGGGAGAAGCAATAGAAGAAAACTTATTCACAAACCTCTGATAGTAATCCGTTAAGACCAAGAAGCTCCTATTATCCGACAAGGTCAAAGGTCTAGTCTAATTTCTTATCGCATTAGTCTTTTTTGGATTCACCTTAATACCATCCCTCAACACCACATGACCTAGAAAATAAACCTCTTGCAACCAAAATTCACACTTCTTATACTTAGCATACAACTTCTCCTCCCTCGATCTTTGTAGTACCCCCTCAAGTGACCTATATGCTCCTCTTCAATATATGAATATATCAAAATGTCATCAATGAAGACCATGACAAATGAATTAATATAGGGTTTAAAGACCCTATTCATAAGATCCATGAAGATAGTCGGTGCATTGGTCAACCCAAAAGATATCACACCAAATTTATAACGCCCATATCTAGTTCAGAAGGCTGTCTTAGGAATATTACACTCCCTTACCTTCACTTGATGATACCCGGACTGAAGATCAATCTTAGTGAAGTGACTAGCCCCTTGCAATTGGTCAAATAAATCATCAATCCTTGGAAGAGGATACTTATTCTTTATGGTGACCCAATTGAGTTGCCGGTAGTCAATACACATTCTAAGGGACTCATCTTTATTCTTCACAAACAACACTGGTGCACCCCAAGGTGATTGGCTAGGCCTAATAAAACCTTTCTCCAACAAATCCCTCAATTGCTCCTTCAACTCCTTTAACTCTACCGTGGCTATATGGTAAGGTATAATAGAAATGGGTTAATCATCGGGAAGGAGGTCTATACCAAAATATATTTTCCTTTTAGGAGGAACACTGAGAAGGCCATTTGGGAAGACATCAAGGAACTCATTTACAATCTAAACTGACTCGACAGAAAGGACTTTGGACTCCACATCCCTAACCCTCACAAGATGATAGATACCCCTTAGAGATCAACTTATGGGCTTTAATGAAAAAGATGAACCTACCCTTGACCACCACATCAGGACTCTCCAACTCAAAGATGAGTTTATTTGGGAGTTAGAATTTGACCTTATGGGCTCTACAATCAATAGAGGCATAGTATACATGCAACCAATCCATCCCAAGTATGACATCAAAATCAATTATTTCCAAGTCAACAAGATCACAAGGCAATATATTATACAAAATGCAAATGGCACAATTTCTATCAACCTTTCTAGCAACAATAGATGCACCAATAGGAGTAGGTACCTTATAAGACTCACACAACAATTCGATCTTAATATGGAACTTTTTGGCAACAAAAGAAAGAGTGGCATCTAGATCAATCAATGCATACACATCAAAATCAAAGACTTTTAGTATACCAGTGATGACTTCGGGAACCTCTTTAAACACTTGTCTCCCTTGGAGTGCATAGAACCAATTGTGGCCTGGCGCACCAACTTGTGGACCACTTCTCCCCAAAGGAACCATATTTGTAACTTGTGGACGAGCCTCCTAACCCTTGTGGTTGTTATAAGGATAATTAATCTTCTTGCGATACACTTCCACACATCCATAATATGCATTACTGTCTTTTAAACATCGGCCCCCCAGGACCCCTACCACATTTTGAACACACATTATTAGGAACCGAACCACCAACACTTTAGGACCTTGGGAAGTCATTGGCAAACCCCCTATTAGAAGCAAGAGAAAACCATTAGCATTGATGGAACCGATCACCCTTTTGACTTTGGAATTTTCCCTCAAAATGGGCCCTCTTGGCCTCATTACTCCTTTTACTCAACTTTTCCTCCTTCATTTGTTCAGCATAGTTCATCAAATGGGATAAATCTATTTTACTAATCAACATAGTAGACCGACATTCCTCACTCACCAAATCGGATACACCCATCACAAACTTGTTCATTCTAGACCTTGGGTCGGCAACCAAGTGGAGAGCATATTTAGAAAGTTGATTGAACTTGAGGACATACTCCCTCGCACTCAAAGACCCTTGTTTCAAATTCATAAACTCCACCATCTTGGCCTCCCTAAGCTCAAGAGGGAAGAATCGATTAAGAAATGTCGCTTTGAATTCCTCCCAAAGAACCATATTATTAGTCCCCTTCTTCTCCTTCCATTGATTAAACCATATTTGTGCTACTCCTTTGAGTTGGTAGGCCTCTAACTCTGGTTTTTTTTCGATCTAATACCTCTAACGGCTAATTCCTTATAGACCTCATCAATGAACTCTTGAGGTTCCTCATCTACCTTAGACTCATAGAATTTCGGTGGGTTTATCCTTATGTAGTCTCTTAGCCATGATCCTAGGGTAGGAGCATGAGGGGCTTGGGCCCCTTGATTGACTTGATTGGCCATAGCTTGGGCAATCAAGGTGAGAGCATCCTGAAGCTTACCATGAGTCGCTTGTTCCTTAGGAGTGCGAGCTCTCCTTACTCTTATGTTAAGCATGATCTAGCATGGCAAAAAATAAGCATAAGGGGGAAAAACCTTACCATAACTCTATAGCACGATATAGAACATGGAGAAGGTACACATTTCCTCAAATATCTCATAGCCCCTACTCATAATTATGGTGCACAAAATGACCATGAATAGGATTCTAATCGACGTGGTGTGTTGGATGTCGAGGACCATTAAAAACCTAGTATTGTGATACCAAGTTTTTCACGACCTACGTAACACGACGAATAGGAAATCCGAAGGGACCCCAAACATGCCTCTTAACATATCATTACACATCATTGGTCACGGAAGCAATTAAATAATATAATTAGATTAGAATAAGGGCAAAGGGGCTAAAAAGAAACTTTTATAATATAAACATCAAAATAAGAGAGAGTTAAGGCTCAATACATAATATGTCCAACAACACTCTAAAACTTAGATAGGAGCGGGGGACAAGACAACCAACCGTACTCACCCTTATAGTCCATACATACATAAAACAAAGATAGTTTTAGTACATAGCATGAGATCACAGACTTTGTCCCCAGAATGGAGGACTTACCAACTAGCTTGAGAGAAATTGTACTAGCAAAGTGGAGGAAGATGCTCCAGTAGGCCTCTGATTCCTACATGGTGACATCATGTAGGAATAGATTACACGTTAGTAAATTTGAATGTACTAAGTATGTAGGATGTTATGCAACAAGAGATAAATAACTTAATAAAAATGTATATGCATATGCAACGAGTAGCATATAACAATATGGCATGTATGGAAGATGCTTGAAGTAAATAATGCTTACATAGAACATTATACATATGCAAGAAGAGAACATCATTAATGAGTTCATAGTCTATTGAGGTACCAATCCCTTAATTGGTTGGTGGATCATCTCATAGTACCACCCATGATGATTGAGATACCAACCCCTCTATCTGGTTATCAAGGTACAAACCCCTTGATTGGTTGGTGGATCATCTCACCCTACCACCTATGGTGAATGAGGTACCAACCCATCAATTCAGTTATCAAGGTACAAACCCCTCGAAATGGTTACCCAGGCTCACAACCCCCCGAGTAGTACATGGTTAATTCCTAATATGATATAGGAGAATATCATATATATATATATATATATATATATAT
>JAOTQJ010141229.1:8774-20582 GCA_025642045.1 Solanum sejunctum
GTGCATAACATAAGGTTAAAGATGGTCGTATAAGGTTAAAGATGGTTGTACACAAGGCCATGGTGTGAATACGGTTTCTATGGGAAGAGGATGTAAACAAGGTGGTGCCCCAAGGCACAATTGGTTCTATGCTCTTCAAGGGAGGCGAGGGTTAGATGAGGTACCCAATGTCATCATCAGTATGTTAAAAGTCTTTTATTTTGATACGTATGCATTGATAGAGCCAGGTACCACTCTTTCTTTTATTACTTTTTTTGTTGCCAAAATGTTTCATGTTGAACCCAAAGTGTGGTGTGAACCTTAAAAGGTTGCTACTCCTATTGGTGCATCCACTGTAGCTAGAAGGATCTATAGAAATTATCCCATTTTCATTTTGCATAAATGTTGCCTTGTGATTTTGTTGAGTAGGATATGGTGGATTTTATTCTTGGGATGGATTACTTATATGCATATTATGCCTCTATTGATTGTAGAACCGATAGGGTAGAATTCTAATTCCCTAATGAACCCATCTTAAGTGGGAGAGTCCTAATATGGTGGTTAAAGGTAGATTTATTTTTTGCATTAAAGCCCAAAAGTTGATTTGTAACGGGCGTCTCTATCACTTTGTGAGGGTTAGAGATGTGGAGTCCAAGGTCCTTCCTATAGAGTCGGCTCTAGTGTTAAACAAGTTCCTTGATGTCTTTTCTAATAAGCTTCCTAGTGTTCCTCCCTAGAGGAAAATAGATTTTGGCATAAACCTCCTTTTCAATACTCAACCCATTTCTATTCCCCATTACCATATGGCCCTGACGGAGTTAAAGAAGTTGAAAGAGCAATTAAGAGGTTCACTAGAGAAGGGCTTTATTAGGCCTAGCTAATCATCTTGGGGTGCACTATCATTTGTGAAGATGAATGATGGTTCTCTTAGGATATGTATTGACTATCAACAACTTAATAAAATCACCATCAAGAATACGTATCCTCTATCAAGGGTTGATGATCTTTCTTAACAACTTTACGGAGATAGTCACTTCTCTAAGATTGATCTTCGGTTCTGGTATCACCAAGTGAAAGTGAGGGAGCATGACATTCCCAAGATGGCTTTTCGGACTAGTTATGGGCACTATGAATTTGTGGTTATGTCTTTTGGGTTGACTACTGCACTGTCTATCTCCATGGATCTTATTATTAGGGTCTTTAAACCCTACCTTGACTTGTGTTTGGTGGTTTTCATAAATGATATCTTGATCTCTTCCCATAGTGAGGAGGAGTAGATGGATCACTTGAGGGTAATGTTACAAATCTTAAGGGAGTAGACGTCGTATGTCAAATATAACAAATGGGAGTTTTGGTTGAAAGAGTTGTGTTTCTAGGTCATTTGTTGTCATGTGATGGCATAAAGGTAGATCCTAAGAAGATGGATTAATTAGAAATTGTCCTAGACCTTCGACTCCATCGGACATTAAAAGTTTCATATGCTTAGCGGGTTATTATCAAAGGTTTGTGGTTAGGTTCTCTTCTATTGCTTCTCCTATGACTAGGTAGACTCAAAAGAAGGAAAACTTTTATGTGGGCCAATAATTTTAAAGGAAATTCCAAACCTTGAAATATAAGCTTGTCTCTGCTCCTATCTTATCTGTATAGGAACGGTTGGAAAGATTTGTTGTGTATTGTGATGCCTCATGAATTTGTTTGGATTGTGTTTTGATGCAAAATGGTAAAATGATATCTTATGTCTGTAGACAACTTAAGGGGCATGAAAAGAATTATCCTAAACATGATATTGAGTTGGCTGCCGTGTTATTTGCTTTGAAATTTGGCATCATTATTTGTATGGTGTGCATGTTAATATGTTTACCGATCATAAGAGTCTCCAATATATGTTTAGCCAAAAAGACCTCAACTTGAGACAACGAAGGAGGTTAGAGCTTCTTAAGGATTATGATATGAGTGTGCATTATCACCCTAGTAAGGCTAAGATTATGGCCAATGCTTTTAGTAGGGTGTCTATGGGTAGCCTTGTACATGTTGGGGATGAGGGCAAAGAGGTGGCTAGAGAGGTTCATCAGTTCGCTAGATTAGGATATAGGTTTGAGGAGATTGATAATAGTGGAGTAGTGGTGGTTGATGGCTACAAATCTTCATTGATTAAATAGATGAAGGTAAAGCAAGATCTTGACTTCACCTTTCTAGAGTTGAAAACTTTGGTGAAACATGGTATAGTGGAGGTTTTCCATCAAGGGGGAGATAGTTCCCTTAGGTATTAAGGTATATTGTGTGTGCCTTGTGTTGATAACTTGAGAAAGAATATTTTAGATGAGGCTCATAATTCTTCCTCTTCTGTTCACCCCCATTCTACCAAGATATATAGATATTTGAGGGAAGTGTTTTAGTGGGGTGGTAGGAAGAAAGATATTTCTAAGTTTGTATCTGGATGCCATAATTAACAATAAATCAAAGATGAACATCAAAGGTTAGGTGGCCTATCCCAAGATATAGATATTACTACTTGGAAGTAGGAGGAAATTAACATGGACTTTGTGGTTAGGTTGCCTAAGACTAGAAGAAATTTTGACTCCATTTGAATTGTGGTTGATAGAATGATAAAGTTGTCTCGGTCAAAACTACCTATGGTGCCAAAGAATACTAAGTTGCACATTCATGAATTGGTTAGATTACATGGGGTGCCCTTTTCTATCATAATAGATCATGATGCTCAATTCATTTCTCACTTTTGGAGGTCCTTCCAAAGAGGTCTTGGTACAAAGGTTAAGCTTAGTACGGGCTTTCATCCGCAAATGAATGGCCAAGTGGAAAGAACTATCTAAACTCTTGAGAACATGCTTAGGGATTGTGTTTTGGAGTTTAAAGGTAGTTAGGATGATTATCTTCCACTCATTCAGTTTGGTTACAATAATAGCTATCA
This sequence comes from Solanum sejunctum, assembly GCA_025642045.1. Lineage (NCBI taxonomy): Eukaryota > Viridiplantae > Streptophyta > Magnoliopsida > Solanales > Solanaceae > Solanum > Solanum sejunctum. The sequence continues at coordinate 11,683 of JAOTQJ010141229.1, forward strand.
TTCCAGCATTGGTATAGCTCCTTTTGAGGCTCTCGATGGTAGACAATATAGGTCCCTGGTTGGATGGTTTGCGCTGGGGGAGATGGCCATGTTAGGCCTGGACTTGGTTATGGAGGCCATGGAGAAGGTGAGAATGATAACGGAAAGGTTGAAAATAGCCCAAAGTCTACAAAAGTCCTATGTCAATGTAAGGAGAAGGGATCTTGAATTCAAGGTTGGTGATTGGGTTTATTTGAAGGTCGCAGCCATGAAGGGTGTAGTTTAATTTTGTAATAAGGGTAAATTGATTCCAAGATTTGCGGATCCGTATAGGGTGTTGAGGAGGATTGGTAAGATGGCCTATGAGTTGGAGTTGCCTAATGATATGAATATGGTTCATCCGTCTTCCATATGTCTATGTTGAGTTAGTGTCAGGGTGACCCAAGTGCCATGGTGCCTCTTGGTGTTATGGGTATTATTGAAGACAATTTGACTTATAAAGAGGTTCCAGTAGAAATTTTGGAAAGGCGAGTGGAGAGGTTGAGGAAAAAACATATTGCTTCTATCAAGGTTCTTTGGAGAAACCAACTAGTTGAAAGTCCCATATGGGAAGTTGAGGCGGACATGCAAAAGCGATATCCCTATTCTACCATTCTACTCAAGCCTAAGGTACTAATTCTAAGTCTCCTATATGATTTCAAGTCCTATGTGTCAGCCCTTATGTCATTTGTATACATTCATGTTTATGTTGACAAGTTTATGGTGATTTTGATACTTATGTTGAGATTTTTGAAAATGGTGTTTAAGTGCATTGTTGCATTCTTGTTGGAGCTGATTTCTTCATGATTATTCTTCATATATATGCTTCTTTGACATTTGTGGACCAATATTCCCAAAGGGGAGATATTGAAATACCTCAAAAAGCACCCGAATATGTGCCTCGAAAATGCCCATAATCGTAATTTTCATATATCTCAAAATCTATCAGTGATATAAAAATTTGAATTCATATTCTTGATCAGGGGGCAAAATTGAGTGGGACATGGGTCTAATCCTGATTTTAGAGCAACCATATTAAAATTTCATTGTCCAAAAATTACAAAAAAATAGAATCAATCCACACCCCTGGCGCGACGTGGCCAATGCGTGGACCAGTATATTTGTTTGCCAGTTTTTCTTACTTTGGTCCAAGGCTTTGAGGCCATCGACCTAAGTCTTCCTATGCGTAAAAACACCAATAATTAGTCATTTTTCAACCCCATTATCATTCAAGACTTTCCCCAAAACTCTCTCAAACACTTAGACAAATATTTCATCTAAAATCAAGTGTCCATAACTCATTATGGATCTCAAGAATTCCATTGATGCTTGAAATTCTCATTTCAATCTTCATCAAGGAAATCTCCAAAGTAGAGGTATGTGGGTTTCAACCATTGGGTCCTTTTACCCATGGTGTCCAACCTTCCTTTTTATATAAATTGCATATTTTCAAGTTTATTTACTTATGGGTATTTTTACTATGAATTTTATGTTGTGATTTCATCAAATGTGGAGTGTTAAGTATATTTTGAGCTATGAATCTATGTTCTATGATGAGATTTGATGAGGGATTTTAATGTATCTTGTTTGAGGGTGTTAGCAAGTGTTGGTGGGTTGATTTATATTACGTTTTCTCACACGATTTTACTCTTGAATTGTATGATTTTGAAATAGCATTACACACCAGCCAAGTGTTTGATATTCGGTTAGGGTTCTTGAGTTATTAATGATTTATTGCATGACCTATGAGTCAGTGACGTTATAGTGATGAAAGAGATGTATTTATGTGTTGGTTTCATGAAAAGTATCTATAGTATTGCAAGTTGATCACACTTTGTTGAGGGGGGTGTTATGCCTCAACCACTATGATGGAGGGTACAATATCCATCTACCAGTTAAGGGGTATATACCTTGGGATCACGAAAAGTATCTATAGTGTTGCAAGTTAACCACACCTTGTTGAGGGGGGGTGCTATGCTTCAACCACTATGATGGAGGATGCTAGGTCCATCTACAAGTTAAGAGGTATATACCTTGACAACTGTGATAGGGGGTGTTATGCCCATCTACCATGTTGATAGATATATACCTTGACCACTATGAAGAAGGGTGATATGTCTATCTACTATTTAAGGGGTATATACCTTGACCACTATAATGGGGGGTGATATGTCCATCAACAAATTGAGGGGTAGATACCTCAATCACCTTCAATCGCCTTGGAAGCCAAGTACTTGTTTACTTGGTCTATGATGATGGTCTCTTACTAACATATGTATTATGTTCTACATAAGCATGTTTCACTTCAAACATTGATCATGAATGTCATGTTACTAACACACTATCTCTATATTATTATTATGCATTGTGATTATGTCGCCCATCTCTTGTTACATTTGCATCCTACATACTTAACACATTCGAACTTAATAAGGCATACTATATGCCTAGATCATTTACCATGTAGGAATAGGAGCTCATCACGATCCTCCTCCTCGTGGCTAGTTGGTCATCTTGAAGAATAGCTATTAGTGAGTCCTCAAATTCGGGGACACTAGCTTTGCACTCCTACCTTGTTATCTCTTACGTTGAATTTTCATACTAAAAGGGTGAGCCAGAAAAGTTGTCTTGGCACCCGCCCAATCTATGCTAAAAGTGTTGTTGGACAAGTTATGTAATTATGCTTTGAGCTTTGACTCTTTTGATTATTTATGCTATAAAAGACTTCCCTTATTCCCTTTAACCTTATTTATATTCTCTTATTGTTGTTTACTTTGCTTTTGTGACCAAGGATATATAAATGATATGCTAAGAGGATTGTTTGGGTACCTATTCACCGTGTCATATCTATGCCCTAGGCTTGGGTAGTGATAACCAAGCACCCTCAACTTAGGCTTTTAGCTTGTATTAAAGCACACAATATCCATCCTCCGAACCAAGCCCACTTTTGGGTCGCCACCCTCAACTTAGGCTTTTTGCCTCAGTTAAGGTTCGTAATGCTCAAGGAAAGACCAGGGCCAATTTTAGGATGTTCACTAGACAAGGCTAGGTTAATTAGGTGTTTTGGAAAGTATTAGTATATGTAAGGCTCAAACATTTGCAACAAGGGATATATCATCATTTGGTTGGTTAGGTTAGGATAAACTGGACTAACTAAAGAATAATGACCTAAGATCTTTTCCTAATCCATTTAATCTTTAATCTAACTTAGAGTAATAGAGCAAGTTATGAATTAGCACAAAATACATGAATCTAGCAAAATGAGCTCACATTATCATGGCACAACATATATTATCAACACAAGACTCACAGATCATGCTTCTTATCTCAATTTACCCTTACTTATCAAAATAGATATTGCCAAACACCTAACCATTCATGGTTGCCATCTAACTACTAATAAAAAACTTCGGCAAGTATCAGCTTTTCAAAACAAAATATAAAAATATGTTATATGCCATAATTATTAGTACTATATACTACACAAATTATCTAATCATCCTAATGAAACAACCCCAAAAAGTGTGCCTCAAAATGCCCAAAATTTTAAATTTTATATATCTTAAACTTAATTTTCTATTTTAAAAATTCGACTTCATATTCTTGTTCATGGGTCAAACATAGGGGGAAAAAGATCTAACCCTGATTTTAGACCAGTCGAATCATAATTTCAAATTTTAGAGACGATCTGCGATAGCACCGCAATATGCAGCTATCCTGCACATGTGTTAATTTGGCCTTTACCATAGGTCTGTGCTGCAAACCTATGTATTTCGCTGCCAGTGACTTTTATCTCTGTCTAAGACTTTGGGGTCTTGGACGTAAGTGTTCCCAAACGTAATTTTACATATACTTAGCCTTATTTCACCCTTATATCATCCTAAATATTCCCTAATGCTCACTCAAAATATTTAGCCATATTTTCACTACCAAATTCATTTCCCAAACCCTCATACCAAGCTAACATTCTTCTTTAAGGTTATACTCTAATCTTTAAGCCTTCATCTCCAATCTTCACTAAGTTCATCTCTAAGCTTATGTATGTGGGTTTCTTTCATGGGTTCCTTTCACCTATGCTACCCAAGAATGATTTTACTCAAAATTGTATGATTTAAAGTTGATTTACAAATGAGTTGATTATTATGAAATTCACTACACACTATGTTAAAGCTATGTAAAGTAGTGACTGTTTTTCTATATTTTGAGCTATCAATCTTGGATCTATTGTAAGATTTGATGATGGGTTTTGATGTATATGTCTTTAGGGTGTTACAAGGTGTTGATTGATGGTTTTACATTGGATTTTCTTTCATTCTTTCATCTCTAATTTTCATGGTTTTATACTACCACTTCACACCCTCTAAGTGTTTGATAAAATATCCGGACATGGTTTATTGAAAAGTTAAAGGCCCAAAGCATGAGATATGATATAAATGACTCTATGTTGATTAAATGAGCATATGTATATGATATACTCTATATAAAGTATTTCATTAGATCATACCTGATCCGGGGGGACAAGAGCATAGTAACCATATTGGGGATTTGTACTTATCAACCATGTGAGGGGTTTGTACATTGGTACCGTGTTGATAAGGCATGGTTATCCTCAACCATATGAGTGCTTTATAGCACACAACCACCAAGGAGTCTACACATATGATATCTTATATGAGCATGAGTTACTTAAGCGTAATTTACTTAAGCATTGATCATACATGTCATATTGTATATAATACCCATTGCATAATATTATGCATTTTGGTTATGATGCTTATCTATTATTGTATTGCATCTGACATACTTAGTATATTCAGATATACTAATGTATACACTATGCCTAGATGAAGTCACTATGTAAGAACTAGTGCGCAAGTTGATACCATCCTTTTCCACGTGGCTAGTTCGGTGCCATTCAAGCTAGATGGTGAGTCCTCCACTTCGAGGACCTTAGTCTATGTTTCTCTTATTATATATTTCTTTTTTTATTTGTCATCCAATTTGTATTTTGACTATACGGGTGAGCCGGGTTGCATTGTCTTGGCTCCCGCTCTTATCTATGTAGTAACGATGGTTGTTAGACATGTTACATATCTATGATATGAGTTTGACTCTTCTCTCTTGACTATGATAGCTTTTCCCTTAGCTCTGTTGCCCCTATTCTTCTTTTTAATTATTTTATATGCTTCTGCAACCAATGATGTGTAATGACAATTTAAGCAGCATGTTTGGGATTCCTTCAGGTTCCCTATTTGCATTCTCACATCTATGTCCTAGACTTAGGTCGTGACAAGCATGGTATCAGAGCACTAGATTGATGGATCCTCGAAGTCCAACAAATTGCGTTAATTATAGTCCTACTCATAGTTGTGAAGAGAGCCATGACTATGAATAGGAGGCTATGAGATGTTTTAGGAAATGTTTCTCTTCCTCATGTTCTATTTCGTGCTATAGAGTTGTGGTGAGTTTTTCTCCCCAATGATTATTCTTTGCTATGATAGATCATGCTAAACATAAGAGGAAGACGAGCCCAAGCTTCCCAAAAGCAACCTACCAATGGTGAGCTCTAGGATGCTCTCACTATGGTTGAGCAAATGGTGTCTAACTAAGTCAATCAAGGAGCCCATGCCCCTGATGTTACTTCCCCGGGAGCTCGGGTAAGAAACTTCATGAGGATGAATCCTCAGGTATTTTATAGGTCAAAGGTGGATGCAGATCCATAAGAGTTCATTGATGAGGTCTATAAAATCTTGAATATATCATGGGTGTTAGGCCAAATGAGAAGGCAGAGTTGGCAGCATACCAACTCAAAGGGGTATCCTAAATATGGTATGATCAATGGAATGGTGAGAAGGGGGTTGGTAATGTGGTGCTTTGGGAGGTGTTCAAATTGTCCTTCCTTAATTGATTTTTCCCTATTGAGCTTTGAGAGCAAAATTGGTGGTGTTTTTGAACTTGAAATAGGGTGCTATGATTGTGAGGGAGTATACCCTCAAGTTTAATCAACTTTCAAAGTATGTTCCTCATTTGGTGGCTGTTCTTAGATCTAGGATGAATAAGATCATAATGTGGGTCTCCTACTTAGTAAGTGAAGAATGTCATTCGCAATGCTAATAAGTGATATGGACTTATCTTAGTTGATGACCTATGCCGAGTAAATTGAGGAGGAGAAATTAAGGAAGAGAAGGGGGCATGAGGCCAAGAGGGCCCGATTTGAGGGTAATTCCAAAAGGGTGCAAACTTTCATCAAGGCCAAGGACCTTCTCATGGTAATAATAGGGGGCTTGCCAATGACTTCCCTGGGCCTCAAAGTATTGGTGGGATGACTCGTATTGATGTGTCCCCTAAATATGGAAGAAGCCATGGAGCCCATTATATGAAGGGTTCTAATGCATTGTATGAATGTGGGGAGCATGGTTACAAGAAGGTAGTTTATCCAAGAAATCTTGGCAAGTTTAAAGGTACCAATGTGGTTCCATTGATAAGAGGTGGTCCTCAAGGTGGTGCCCCAATACACGATCGATTTTATGCTCTACATGGGAGGCAAGGGGTTAGTGAGGTACCTAATGTTATTATCGGTATGTTCAAAATCATTGACCTTGATGTTTGTATTTTCATTCATCCAGTGTCACTCTTTCCTTTGTTGCCTCTCTTATTACTAAAATGTTCCATGTTGTCCCGAGTTCTTGCATGAGTCATATGAAGTGTCTACTCCTATCGGTGTCTCTATTGTTGCTAGGAAAGTTTATAAGAGTTGTCCCATTTGCATTTTGCATAAGTTGTTGCCTTGTGATCTGGTTGAATTAGACATAGTTGATTTTGATGTCATTCTTGGGAGGGATTGTTTGCACACCTACTATGCTTCTATGGATTGGAGGAACCGTAGGGTCAAGTTTCAATTGCCAAATGAACCTGTCTTTGAGTGGGAAAGTTAAGATTTGGTGATCAAGGGTCTATTCATTTTATGCATTAAAGCCCATAAGTTGATTTCTAGGGGGTGTTTTTATCATATTGTGATGGTTAAAGATGTGGAGTCCAAAGTCCCTTCCGTAGAGTCGGTTTCAGTTGCAAATGAGTTTCTTGATGTCTTCCCAAATGACCTTCCCGGTGTCCCTCTCGAGAGGGAGATAGATTTAGGATAAATCTCCTTCCTGATACTAAACTTATCTTTATTCCCCCTTACCTATGGCCCTGATGATGTTGAAAGAGTTAAAAGAACAATTGAAAGATTTGTTGGAGAAGGGTTTTGTTAGACCTAATCAATCCCCTTAGGGTGCCCTGGTGTTGTTTGTGAAGAAGAAGGATGTGTCACTTAGAATGTGTATTGACTACCAGCAACTCAATATGGTTACTGTAAAGAATAAATATCCTTTCCAAGAACTGATGACTTGTTTGACCAATTGCAATGGGCTAGCTTCTTCTCTAAGATTGATCTCCCCCCAGGTATCATCGAGTGAGGGTAAGAGGGTGCGATATTCCTAAGATGATCTTTTACACTAGCTATCAATATTACGAGTTTATTATGATGTCATTTGGGTTGACTAATGAACCAACCATTTTCATAGACCTAATGAATAGGGTCTTCAAACCTTACCTTGATTCCTTTATTGTGATTTTCGTTGATGATATTTTAATATACTCACATTGTAGGGAGGAGCATACGTGTCATTTGAGGGTTGTGTTGCAAAGGTTAAGGGAGGAGAGATTGTATGCTAAATATTACAAGTGTGAATTTTGGTTGAAGGATGTTGCATTCTTGGGTCATGTGCTATCGGGGGGTGATATAAATATGGATCCTAAGAAAAGTGGTGTGATTAGGAATTGGCCTAGACCATTTACCCCATTGGATATTAGAAGCTTGGCGGGTCTTGCAGGTTACTATAGTAGATTTGTAAATGGGTTCTCCTCTATTGCTTCTCCTATGAACAAATTGACTCAAAAGAAGGTTAACTTTGTTTGGACTGGTGACTATTAGTGGAGCTTCCAAACACTAAAGGATAGACTTATGTTTGCTCCTATATTGTCACTACCAGATGAGCTTGAGGGTTTTGTTTTGTATTGTGATGCTTCCCGAGTTGGTTTGGGTTATGTGTTCATGCAAAATGGTAAGGTCATAGCTTATGCTTCTAGGCAAATCAAAGTGCATGAAAGGAACTACCCTACCCATGATCTAGAGTAGTTTGTTGTGGTGTTTGCATTAAATATTTGGCATCACTAGTTATATGGGGTGCATGTGGATATGTTCACCAATCATAAGAGCCTCTAATATGTCATAACTCAAAAAGATCTCAATTTGAGACATAGAAAGTGGCTAGAACTTCTCAAACATTATGACATAAGTATGTATTATCATCCAGGTAAGGCAAATGTGGTGGCTGATGCATTGAGTAGGATGTCTATGGGTAGCCTAGCTCATATTGATGGTGGTGATAGAGAGGTGTCAAGAGAGGTGTATAGATTGGCTAGATTGGGCGTTAGGTTAGAAGAAGTGGGTGATGGTGTTATTGTTGTTGATGGTTCCAAATCTTTTTTGGTTGATGAGGTGATAGCAAAATAAGATCTTGTCTTCACCTTGCTTGAATTGAAGGCCTTGGTAGAAAAGGGAAAAGTAGAGATTTTTCTCCTAAGTAGGATATGGGGCCCATATTTACCAAGGTAGGATGTGTATGCCTTGTGTTGATGGTTTGAGGGACAAGATTCTTGATAAGGCCCATAATTCTTCTTATTCTATCCATCCCAGTTCCACCAAAATGTATAGAGAATTGAGTGATGTGTATTGGTGGGGAAGCATGAAGAGGGACATCACCAAATTCATTTCCAGTTGCCGTAGTTGTCAACAAGTCAAAGACAAGCATCAAAGGCCAGGTAGCCTATCCCAAGGC
>JAOTQJ010141229.1:20682-37821 GCA_025642045.1 Solanum sejunctum
CCAAATTCATTTCCAGTTGCCGTAGTTGTCAACAAGTCAAAGACAAGCATCAAAGGCCAGGTAGCCTATCCCAAGGCGTAGAGATTCCTACTTGAAAGTGGAAAATGATTAATATTGATTTTGTGGTTGGGTTTCCCAAGACTAGAGAATGTTTTGATTCCATTTGGGTGGTGGTTGATAGGATGAAGAAATCGGCTTACTTTGTGCCAGTCAAGATTACATATGGGGCTGAAGAGTATGCAAAAGGTTCTTGTTATGAAAGTTAAAATTAGTATGACCATTCACCCTCAAACGAATGTCCAAGCCTAAAGGATAATTCAAACCGTTGAGAATATTGTTGGACCATGTGTATTGATATTGGGGGATAGTTGGGATGACCATCTTCTTTTTATTGAATTCACATATAATAATCACTATCACTCTAGCATCGGTATGGCTCCTTTTGAGGCTCTTTATAAAAGATGTTATAAATCACCAGTTGGTTGATTTGAGGTTCGAGAGGTGGCTTTATGAGAATTGAATATGGATATGGAGGCTCTCGAGAAGGTTAGGATGATTAGGGAAAGGTTGAGAACAACCCAAAGTCGTCAAAAATTTTATGTCCATGTGAGAAGCAGAGATATTGAATTCAAAGTGGGTGATTGGGTTTATTTGAAAGTTTCTCCAATGAAAGGTGTGGTCTGTTTTGGTAAAAAGGGTAAGTTGAGTCCAAGGTATTTTAGTCCTTGCGAAGTGATAAAGAGGGTTGGCACAGTAGCTTATGAGTTGAAATTGCCTAGTGAATTTAATTTTTTTCATCTGGTGTTCCATGTCTCTAGGTTGAGAAAATGTGTTAGTGATCCTAATGCTATTATGCCTCTTGATGTTGTAGTGTTCTTGAGGATAACTTGGCTAATGAGGAGGTTCTAGCTCATATCCTAGATAGGCAAGTCAAGAGATTGAGGAATAAGGAGGTGGCATCCGTTAAGGTCCTTCGAAGTAACCAACAAATCATAAGTGCTACTTGGGAGGCTGAAGCAGATATGAAAAAGCGGTATCCTTAACTTTTCCACTCCTATCAACCCTAAGGTATTAATGCTAAGTCCCTTAAGTGATTTTGATTCTTATGTATCAGCCCCTATGTCATTCCTATGCATTCATATTTATGTTGGCAAGTTATGATGATTTTACACTTATGTTAATATTTTGACAATGGTGTTTTTAATGGAATATTGTATTTTGGTTGGGGCTGGTTTGCTTATGATCATTCTTGTCTTGTACGTCTCTTTTACATTCTGGGATGAATTTTCCCAAAGGGAAGATATTATTGAAACAAACCCAAAAAGTTCGTAAAAAAATGTGCCTCCGAATGCCTAAAATTTTAAATTCTATATATCTCAAAATCTGTTTGCTATTTTGAAACTCTAACTACATATTCTTGTTTAGGGGGTCAAAATTAGGCGGAAGAGGGTGTATCCCGAATTTTAGAGCAATCAAATTGCAATTTCAAATTCCCAAAATTTCAAATTCTAAAGACGATCCGCTATAGCTCCGCGATGTGCAACTGTCGTAGCGGTGCTGTCGTGGACATGTGTTAATTTGGCCTCCATGACAGGTTTGCATCATGGACCTATGTGTTTCACAACAAGTGATTTCTATCTTGGTCCAAGGCTTGGGGTCTTGGGCCTAAGTGTTCCCAAATGTGTTTTTACCTATACATAACCTTATTTCACTTTCATATCATCCTAAACATTCCCCAATACTCACTTGACACACTTATCCATACTTTCACTCCCAAATTCAAGTCTCAAACCCTCATCCCAAGCTAAGGTTCTTCTTCAAGATTCTTCTCAAAGCTTCAAGCTTCTATTTCCAATCTTCACCAAGTTTATCTCTAACCTGAGACATATGGGTTTCTTTCATGGGTTCCTTTCACCTATGATACCCAAGTCTCCTTTTACTCAAAATTGCATGATTTAAAGTTGATTAACAAATATGTCTTTATTATTATGACATGCATTGCCCACTTTTTTAAAGCTATGTAAAGTTATGACTATTTTGCTATGTTTTCAGCTATAAATCTTGGATCCCTTGTAAGATTTGATGACGGGTTTTGATGTATTTGTCTTGAGTTTGTTGCTAGGTGTTTATTTATAGTTTTACAATGAAGTTTCTTGAATGATTTCATCTCTAATTTACATGGTTTTAAACTACCACTTCACACCCTCTAAGTATTTGATAAAATGTCTGGATGTGATTTCTTGAGAAGTTAAAGGCCCAAAACATGAGATATGATACGAATGACTATATGATGATGAAATGATATTATGTATATGATACACACTACGTAAAGTGTTGCATTAGATCATACCCAATCTGGGGGGATAAGAGCCTGGGTAACCATGCTGGGGATTTGTACTCATCAACCACGTGTGGGGTTTGTGCTTTGCCACTGTGTTGATAAGGTATGATTATTATGTGAGGGGTTTATACCACATAACCACCAAGGGGTTTCTACCTTGAATAGCTAGCTTGGTATCTTCTACACACATGATATCCTATATTAGCATGAGTTACTTAAGCATGTTTTGCTTAAGCATTGATCATACATGTCATATTCTATATTATGCCTATTGCTTAATATTATGCATTTTGGTTATGATGTCTATCTATTGTGTATTGCATCCTACATACTTAGTACATTCAAACATACTAATGCCTTCTTTATGCCTACATGATGTGACCATATAGGAATCAATGCCAAGGTTGATCACCATCCTCCTCCATGTGGCTAGTTTGGTGCCATTTATGATAGTTGGTGAGTCCTCCACTAACGGGACCTTAGTCTATGTTTCTCCTACTATGTATTAAGACATTCTTCTTTATATTCTATTTTGACTATGAGGATGAGCAAGGTTAGTTTCTTTTGGCCCCTACTCTTATTTATATAGTAGAGATGGTTGTTGGGCATGTTACATATCTATGATATGTGTTTGACTCTTGTATCGGGACTATGATATTGTGCAATCTTTTCCCTTAGCCCTTTTTTCCTTATTCTTGCTCTTTAATAATATTATATGCATCTGCGACCAATGATGTGTAATGACAAGTTAAGAGGCTTGTTTGGGGTTTCTTCGGGTTCCCTATTGATCGTGTCATGTCTTGGCCCTAGGCCTGGGTCATGATACCTAAATGTGCCAATTCAACAGAAAGTGAATATCCATGAGGAAAAAGAAACACAGGCAAGAAAACCTCAGGATCAAATATTGGTGTAGTTGTGAACACTAAGCTACTAAGATTCCCTTAAGCCCCAAAACTACCCATACCCATCAAAAAAGATGTGCATTGTCCCAATTGCACAAATCTAGTAAAAATAGAGTAAAAGGGGTCAAAAATATACTTGAGTGCCTATGCGACGCTCTTAGGCTGAGTCTGGTAATCCAACTCTTGCGAGATAGTTTCCTCAGAAATTGTACTGTGTCTGAGGGGACAATACACGTCAATTGATCCTCCTCTTGAGATCGTTTGATCTCCTCATCACACTTCGACTCTCTTAAGGCACGCTCAAGCTCCCTCTCCTATGACCTTTTTGCACGTACATATCTATCCTCTAGGTCCTCATTCATGCAAGAATTTCTCCCAAGGGAAGAATGAGTAGGCTCCTTGGGAGCAAATAACTCAAACATCAGCATCGAAGATGTCATCTTTGGTAGTGTAACTAGTATCGCTAGTGATGGTATCATATCTTCCCGGAGTTGTTGGATCTCCGTCTGCAGGCCAACAAATCTGAAAGTAAGGCCTCGACCGGTTTCTTCTTGTCCCTCTCTTTAAAGGCATATATGTAGGCAGACACAATAGAATTATAGTCTTATATAGTAAAAACCATGAATGCCTGACTCCATCCCTCCGAGTCTATAATAGTCTGCCAGACCCATGGTCTTATCTACTGAAAGAGCTGAGTCAACTGGGCCTCAGCATGTTATAAACAGCACGCTATGGCTTGGATAGAAGTGGCAGACAAGTAAATCACGCTCACTGTAGTAGTTAGTGAAGTAGTGGCCTTTGATGTAGTAGCAACAATAGTGGACCCCCTCTTCTCAAATGCACCATGTCGCGGGGGCCTCTCCTTAGTAGTAGTAGCACCGATGGTGGTATCAATCTCTAAACCCTTAGACAGTGGCACTAAGATGAACATCGCTTGCAGAGGTGCAAGCTTTGCTTGCCTGAGTGCCCCGGGTTCTCATCAGCCTTAATGAGGTTGTGCTCCGAAGTGTGCTGGGCCTCAACTAACCGATCTAACTAATACAAAATCTCTACCCTAGACTCTACACAGAGCCTGTAGATCAAACAGAGGAATGGGATAGAGGTGGCCCTTTCTAATGGGGCCTCATCTTTTTGCTTGGCAATGAGGCGGGCCCAACTATATCATAGCCATCCAAGATCCTTTCAACCAAAACCATATGCTGTAGCATAAGGGTATTATCCTCCAAGGTCGTGCAGATGCGTGGTTAAACAATAGCCTACCAAAATTTAGCGGGAAAGCTAAGCAAAGCCTTGATGATAGTCTCCATATGGGTGGTGACCCAAACAGGCTCCAGACCCTGCTTTACAATCTGACAAGCCACCCATCTCAAAAATATGGCTCGATGCTCAGGATCCTTTATGATAAATAGTTTTTTGGCTTACCCCAACCTATAATCAAACTCTGTTGTGAATTTGGGGGCACAGTACTCAGGACCAAAACACATACAGTAGATAGTCTTCTTTGAAATATCTGCTCGCCAACCACTCACTAATGTCTCTACCACCTTGGCTGAGTGAGAGATTTCTTCCCCTTGGGAAGATAAAGCTAGATGGGGGCTTCATAGGATGCATAAAACTCCCTTACCAATATTGGGGAGTACTAACCAAGAGACTCTGTCAGCCGCATGAGCCCATAATGAATCATTGTATCTTATAGATTGGGGACACGATTAAGTCCATCAGCTATAAACCTGGGCTCCTCATAGATAAAATGGGATGTTTTCCCCCACTTCTTTCGTTGCCTGCCCTCCAAATATATCGCCTCCATGCCCTCAACACACCACCAATTATTAGAGGCATCTAGTACTAATGATGATGATGATGCGATGGAGGATTTAGGCTCTACTCCTTCATTAGAGTGCTCCTTAGAACTGGACTCCTCTACAGATGGAATTATCTGTGGCATGCTGCTCCACTCTCATCAATACCTCACTCTTCAAACTAGGAAGTACTAGTAACCGGAGTATGATTTTGGCACTCGGGCTGCTGCTTTGGTCTAAGGTATAGAAGCCTCTGGGTTAGGCTAGGCATCAAGTATCTCTATTAACCCACTCAGCTTAAGGGTATGCTCATCATTAATAGGCTAATCTTTGAGGTTTCTCCTCAGATCCTCAATTTTAGCATGTCTACCTTTTGGGGCCATAATACCTGAAACATAGACATAAATGAACAATAGCTAGCCCTAAAAATCAACAAATAGAATACAAAAACTATCAAAGTTCAGGTGAAAAAAGGATCTATGGTGGGTTCATTATGAGTCATTATAAGAACTATGAGTCATAAATTGCTCTCATAAACTAGTGATTCAAACTAATTTTGGTTACTAGAAAAGTCTATGAGACCTAGGTACTAGTGAGAAAGTGATTTATGAGTCACAGACTATGGTGGTAGAACATTTGAGTGAGTAGTTACAATCAAGAAGGGATCTACGAGACTTATCTATGAATCATGAAGCGATCTATGACTCGTAAATGGTCTCGTTTGATGGATACTCAGAAACATCAAGTTTTTGGAATTTTCCATGAAGGGCATTATGACTCGTAGTCTACTCTATGAGATGTAAAAGCAACTCGTGGACCAGTAATCTCAGTCACCTGAGTTTCTAAGTCTATTACACTAACCCCAAAAGACATTTTCAACAACTAATTCTATCAGCATCTAAGCAAGAATAGAAGCGCCCACATGATTTCAATCATACAGCCCTACCCCCAACAATAATTTCAACATATATTCATCCTATCGAAAAATGATTAAGCATCAATTACCCTAAAAATTCGACTATCTCAATTTTACTCAAATAGTGACATGATCCTAGTTCATCAATCACCAATGTACAATTATAGACCATTCAATATAATTCAATCAAACATGGTGGATAATCTAATAGGCACAAACAAGTAGCATTCATAAAGCCAAAAATACCCAATTCTATAATCAATCACCAAGATAATTAGGGCAACGCATTTCATATAATAGAACCCAAATTAAAAAAGGATTTAATGTTTAAATACTATCCCAATCATAATCATCAGCTCAATCAATTAATCAAGACAAAGTAAGGATTTAAAATTAAATCAAGACATTACCAAGAGTATAGACTACTTGAAGAAGACAGAGAGAAGATGAATAATCAAGAAACCCTAGGTGCCAAAAATCTACCCAAAAAACAAGTCACGAAGGGCAGATATTGATCGAACGTTTTAGGGAGAGGTAGGTTGGACGATTTTCTATTCAATTAGGTCAAAATGGGGTCAAATTGTTTTGACCCTTCTATTTATAATTTTATCTAGTCGTCAAAAAGTTAATTGGGCCTAGGTCTATGAAACCCAATTACGAGTCGTAATTGGCTTTACAGGTTGTAAGTCATGGTTTTGTAGAACCCTCCATACTTAGCAAAATTTCAAAAAACTTACATGAGATCCATAATCTCTGACTCATATTTTGATATAAGAATTGTAAAGTTGGCTTGCGGATTGAAGTGCATATTTTTCCTGCTCACTCGAAATGTCTACGAGATGGTGTGTGAGTTATAAACTAACTTATAACTCATAGACCTAGTCATAGAAACTAAACCTGATGCTCTTCTTAGTCAAATTTTCTGACTTATCCTTGTACCTGTATACTCTCTATAAAATACACTATTACCCGATATACAACCATCCCAATGTCCAAAATTACAAACAAACAAAACAAATAAACTGCTAAAGAATCTAAAATCTTAAAAATAAACTTATAACTATCCAATCATATCAAAAACTTTAGGTTGCCTCCCAAATAGTGCCTGATTTATTATCATGGCACTACTTAGGAAAACTAGGTACCAAACTCCACCAATTGCCCAAATTTCACTCTTGAGCTCATCAGGATTCTTAATGGACTAATGAATATTGAAGACAACTTTTTCATCAATCAATCTAAACTTGAGTTACCAGCTGCCATATCCATTAGAGCTCATCTAGTGGCTAGGAATAGTCTCCACAAGATGATTGCGATGTTGAGGTCAACCTCACAATCAAGGATTATAAAGTCTGTAGAGAATATAAATTTTTCAACCTTTACCAACATATCAAAGAGTATCCATACAAGTTTCGTCATCATTCAATCCGCCATCAACAACTGCATATTAGTAGGAGTAGGGGCTCCCAATCCAAGCTTCTTGTATTTCGCAAAAAGCATCAAATTAATACTGGCACCTAAATCATATAGTGCCCTTGAGAACTCCGCATGACCTATAGTGCAAAGTATAGTAAAAGCACCTAGGTCTTCACGCTTCTGAGCTAAGGGCATCATAGTGATAACCATAATAGTGAATCCCTAGAGAAAGCTCCTGACTCACACTATGATTTTTGGTGACAAGTCCTTCATATACTTTGAATAGCCTAGCATTTCCTCCAAAGCCTCAATGAGAGAGATGTTGATAGATAGCTACTTTAGTATGGAGAGAAAACACTTGAACTTGCCTTCAACTTCTTTCTTTTCGAGTGTTTCAGGGAAAGGGGGAGAAGGCCTAGGAATGGGCTTAAACTTTCGTGGAACTTTAGCTACTTCACTTACCCCATCCTTGCCATGATCATCTCCTTCATCCCCATTCTTATCAACAACTATCTCCTTATGAACATCTTGCTCATCAAATAACATAGGAGGATCAATAGTGCACTTTCCACCCCTACTAGTAACCACCATACACTGCCCTTCATTCTTAGGATTTCACACTTTATTGCTAGGCAATGTAACCTTCAGACGCTGAGTCAACTGAGTTGATACTAGACCAAACTATTGTTCAAATTGTTTAATAGCTATATAATGGACTCTATTTTCTAACTTATGCTTGAAATATATTATTTCATGCCCCTTAGAGTCTTATTCTATGTCTCAGCCTTCTTCAACAAGCAATCAAACATCTCCTCAATTTTGGAATTTCCTGCACCTGCATCCCAGATATGTGGTGGCACATAAGGACCATTTCTGAAGACTTCTCTATCCCCCTAATCTGCATTTGGACCCCTATTAATATCATAGTAACCACTGCGGTTGTCTCTGAAAGCTGTATCTTTACCATAGTTCTAACCTTGATTTCCTTGACTTGGCATCAATAGTCCTTATTGGAGCCTTGGGTGTTTATTCGAACCCCCCTCCCCCCGAATTTGATCATTCAAAAAACAAGTGTCCTCCTTATAGTATGTCTCCTCATACATGGCTAAATGTGGAGGTTGGTAAATCATTGAATTCACTCTTTATTGGTTCTGTTTTATTACCATGTCCATGCTTGTCTAAAGCTGAGCAAGTTGCTGCATAATTTCTTAATTTATTTTGTCTTTCACTGAACCCACACTGACAATACATGTACTCTTATAGAAACTCTATACCACTGCCTCCATGCACATTTCATCTTGACTACTTGTTCGATATGCTTAGCAATCTTTTCAAATGGTTTATCTAGAAACATGCTCCCCATAACAGGGCCAACACAGGTTTGACTATTCTCATCGAGGGCAATGTAGAATTCATGATCCAAGCCTAGAGCCTAGACATGACAGGCGTAAGAGAAACTCGAAGGGACCCCCAAGCAAGCATCTTAACATATCATTACACGTCCTTGGATGTGGAAGCAAGTATTCAGCAACAAGAGAAAGTAAATAGGGATAACCGGGGATAATGGACAACCTTCATATCATAAACATCAAGAAACAAGAGAGTCAAGGCTCATAGTATATATACATATCACATCCAACAACACCTCTACTACATAGATAAGAATGTGGTCCAAGACAAGCAACTGGGATCACCCTCATATTCAATACATATATGAAAGAAAGATGGTCTTATAACATAGTATAAGATCATAAACATCATCCCCAGAATGGAGGACTCACCAACAAGCTTGAGAGGGATCGTATTAGCCACATGTAGGAGAAGGATGATTAAATAGTGCTCTGGCTCCTACATAGTGAACTCATATAGGAATAAATTATGCGTTAGTATGTTTGAATGTACTAAGTATGCAGGATGTAATGCAACAAGTGATAAGCACCATAATCAAAATGCATAACATAGGTAATGAATAAGCTTATAGCAATATGGCATATATGAATGATGAATAAAGTGAAAACCATGTTTATATAGAACATAATACATGTTTAAGAAGAGACAACTATAATATTGGTGGATCGTCGCACCCTACCACCCTTGGTGATTGAGGTACCAACCCCTTCAATTGGTTGGTGGATCATCGCACCCTACCACGCTTGGTGACAGAGGTACAAATCCCCAACATGGTTATCAAGGTACAGATACCTCGACATGGTTATTGTATTATTGCACCCTACCACCTATGGTAATCTAGGTACAAACCTCCCAACATAGTTATCAAGGTATGAACCCTTTGACACTGTTACCTGACGTGCAACCCCCGAGTAGGGCATGGTGAAATTCTAACACTATAGAGATAATATCATATACATACATTCCTTTAATCATTGTATAGTTATTCAACTATAAGACATGCATTGGGTCTTCAATCCCTCAAGAAAATAATAACCGGATCTTTTATCAAACACTTGGCGATTGTGTAGCGCTAGTGAAAACCCATGCAATTTAGAGATAAAATCATGCAAGAAAATCCAATGTAAAACCATCAAAATCAATACTTGGTAACACCCTTAAGCAATATACATCAAAATCCTACATAAAATCTCATATTAGATCTTATATTCATAACTCAAATTATTGTAAAACAGTCACAATTTCATAAACCCCAACTTAGTGTGCAGTGAAATTTATAATAAATAAGGCCCATGAGTAAATTAACTTTAAATCATGCAAATTTAGGTAAAAGGAAGCTTGGGCATCATGGGTACTAAGAACTGTAACGATCACAAAAAGTGCCCAAAAATATGCCTCAAAAGTGTCAAAAATTATAATTTCTACATATCTCAAAATTCATGAGTTAAAAATCTAACTTGGTATGCTTGATATGGGTTTCACATTGAATAGGAAAAGGGTCTAACCCCAATTTAAGAGCAAACGATTAGCAATTTTAATTTTTTGTAATTGTCAATCTCTAGACTCGATCCATAATATGCATCCATAGCTAACCTGTGTATATCTTACCCACATGATAGGTCCTCATCGAATACCAGATGCGAACTTATGTATTTTGCTGCCAGTAATTTTTATCTCGATCCAAGGCTTTTGGGTCATGGGCCTAAGTTTTCCCAAACGTGAAAATATTTATACTTAGCCATTTTTCACTATCATATCATTCTAAACATTTTCAAATACTAATTCAAGCAGTTATCTAATATTTCATCTCCTAAAATTCAAGTCTTAAAATCCCATCTGAATCTAAGGATTTCCTCTTAAGCTTTAAGTCTCCATCTCCAATCTTCATCAGTTCACCTCCAAAGTGAAGGTATGTCCGTTTCTCTCATGGGTTCCTTTCATCCATGATATCTAAGCTTTCTTTTACTCAAAATTGCATGATTCAAAGTTGATTTACAAATGGGTCTTTCTTATTATGAATTTCAATGCACATTATGTAGGGGTTTATGAAGTTGTGACTATTTTACTATGTTTTGGGCTATGAATCTAGGATCTATTGTGAGATTTGAGGAAGGATTTTAATGTATATTGTTCGAAGGTGTTATGAAGTACCTATTGATGGTTGTACATTGAACTTTCTAGCATAATAACACTCTTAAATTGTATGATTTTACACAAGCACTAAATACCCTCTAAGTATTTGATAAAATGTCCGGTTATGATTTCTTGAGGAATTGAAGGTCCTATGCATGTCTTTTGAGTTAAATGACTATGTGATGATGAAATAAATATGTAATGATGAAGGAATGATAATGATATGATAGTGAAAAAGAGTGTTTGTATATGATGATAAAAGGAGTGTATATATATGATATTATCTCTATTGTATTGGGGATGACCGACCCTAGCTTCCGGGTTTGTAGACCTGAGTAACCTTGTCGAGGGTTTAGTACCTCAATCACCTAGATCAGGGGGTAGGTGGTAGGAATGGGTAACTTTGTTGGGTGTTTGTACCCATCAACCTTGTTGGGGGGTTTGTTCTTCATCAACCTTATGAAGTGGTTTGTACCTCATGTGCCTATCCAAGGGGGTGGTAGGCCTTGGATTGCACTAAAACTTGTCAATCCTTACACTCATATTATGTTCTATATAAGCATGATTTTACTTGAGGCATCATTCATATTTTACTTCAAGTATCATTCATATATGTCGTATTACTATATGCTAATCATTGTCTATGCTTATACATTTTGAATATGAACTTATCTCCTGTTGCATTTCATTCTACATACTTAGTACATTCAAATGTACTAACGCATACTCTATGCCTATATGATATTACCATGTAGGAACCGAAGCCCCATTTGAGCATCCTCATCCATGTGGCTAGTATGCTTCTACCCAAGCTTGTTAGTGAGTCCTCCACTTCAGGGATGTTGCTTATTATCTCATCTTATGCTCTAGGACTATCTTTTTTATGTATATATTAATTACGACGGTGAACTCCATTTCTTGCCTTCGCCCTCGCACTTATCTACTTAGTAGAGGTCTTGTTGGATATGCAATGTATTTATGCTATGAGTCTTGACTCTCTTCTTTCTTCATTTTATGATATGGAAATTTTTTCTTAGTCCCAATTCCCCTTACTTAATCTTATCTCTTAGAGTCATTTTTAATTGTATTTGCGACAAAGGATATGTAATGATATGCTATGAGAGTTACTTGAGGTTCATTCATTTACTCATTTGCTGGTCACTTCTAGGTCCTATGCTTAGGTAGTTACAAAGATGGTATCAGAGCACTAGGTTTTTAGGTCCTCGGCATCCAATAAACTGCATTGATTAGAGTCTTATTCATGGTCTTGAAGCGCGCCATGATAATAAAAATAGGAGGATATGAGGCATTCTAGGATAGAGTTAGGTCCCCTAGGGCTTATTGCTAATACCTAACCATTATGTTACATGATATGTCTCAAGCTACTTAGGATGGTGATATGACGAATATGGAGGTTCACAATGGTTTGTGGATTTTGGCCAAAGCAGCAGCAAAATAGGCAAATCACCTCGATCAATAAGTGAATGTTTCCAAAACTTCAAATGGTAAGAGGAGATGTAGTAGGGCCAAGAGGGCCCGTATTGAAGGAAAGTTCTAAGGTCTCAAAGATAAAAGTAGTGTTATTCCTTATGCTAGGTGCCCAAAATATGGTAGGTGCCATGATAGCCCATGCTTGAGAGGTATCGACACTTGTTATGGTTTTGGAGAGTTAGATCATAGGGTAAAGGATTGCCCTCGTAAATGCAATAAGAGGGAAGGAGGTATTGGTAGGATGACTGATACTAAGGGTCAAAAGTGTGGAAAGTACCATGGTAGCCCATGCTTGAGGAATACCAATACTTGTTATGGGTGTAGTAAAATGGGTCACAAGCTAATGAATTATCAATATGTTTGAAGGAAATGCAAAGGTGGTCGACCATTGGAACAAGGTGGTCATATCGATAAAGTGGCTTAAGAAGGGGACGAGGTGCCTGATGTTGCTATTGGTATGTTGAAATTTCCTTTGGTTTTGATATATTTGCATTAATGGCCCTTGTGTGCCACAATTTCGTTTATTATTGTTTTGGTTGTTACTAGGTTTCATGTTTGTCTGAACTCTCTATCGTGTCTATCTCATTGGTGAGCCTATTGTTGTTTGAAAGTTCATAGGTGTTGCTCCATGTTCATATTGCGTTAGGTCTTGCCTTATGAGTTATTGGGTTTGTGTGGTGAATTTTGATGCTTTGCTTAGATGGATTAGTTGCGTAGGCGTTGTGTCCCATTTGAATATAGGGCCTATAGAGTTAAATTCTGATTCCATATTAAATCCATCTTTGAGTGGGGGATTGTAAGATGGTTGCAAAGGGGTAATTTTGTTTCTTATCTTAAGGTACAATTGATTTGTAAAGGGTTGCATTTAGCATCTTGTATGAGTAGGGGTGTTGAACCTATGTTATTTCTATTAAGGTTATTCCGATGATTAATGGTTAGTGAAATCTTTCCTGATACTTTGAATTTGGGGTAATACCTTTTGGTATCGACTTATCTCCAGTTATATTTATGAGTTTCATGAATGGTGTCTTTAGTCCTACTTTGTCATATTTGTGGTAGTCTCTAGTGATGAGGTATTAATTTATTTCAAACTTGTGAACCATTTGGGGTAGTGTCACAAATCTTGGGGAAGAGGAGTTTTATGCTAGGTATGTGAAGTGTGAAATATGGTTAAAGGAGGTTACCTACCTAGGTCATGTAGAGTTAGAGTAGGGTATTAAGATTGATCCTAAGAAGATGGATATGATTAGAAATTGGCCTCGACATTTGACTCCCTTGGATATTAGGAGTTTCTTGGGCTTAGCAGGTTACCACCTGAGATTTGTGAATGGGTTCGCTTCTATTGCTTCTACCTTGATTAAGTTGACTCAAAAGAAGGCTAAGCTTGTGTGAAGCATTGATTGTGAAAAGGTTTCCAAACCATGAGGGATAAGTTTGTGTCCGCTCTAATTTTATCTTTATCAGAAAGGTTGGAAGGGTTTGTTGTGTATTGTGATGCTTCTCGGATTAGCTTGGGTTGTGTATTAATGCAGAATAGTAAGGTGATAGTCTATGCCTTTAGATGATTTGAAATGGATAAGAAGGATTATCCTACCTGTGACTTTAAGTGGGTCGCCAAGGTATTTGTTTTGAATTTGGTGTAATTGATGGTATCAGGTTCATGTTGATGTATTTAACATTCATCAGAGTCTCCAATTTGCATTCACCCAAAGGATCTTAACTTGAGACAAAGGAGGTGGTTATAACTTCTTAAGGATTATGATATGAGTGTGCATTATCATCCCGGTAAAGCTAGTGTTGTGGCGGATGCTTTCAGTAGGGTGTCTATTGGTAACCTAGCACATGTTCATAGTGGTGATAAAAGGTGTCTAGGGAGATGCATCGGTTGGCTAGATTGGGGAGGTTAGGTGTTATTGTGTTGATGGTTCTAAATACTCATTGGTTGATGAGGTAAGAACTAAGCAAGATCTTGACCCCGCTTTGTTGGGATTGAAGGCATTGATGGAAGATTGTAAGGTGGAGGTTTTCTTCTACGGGGGAGATGGTACCCTTAGGTACCAAATTAGTTTGAGTATGCCTTGTCTTGAGGGTTTGAGGGATGTGTACTGGTAGGGAGGCATGAAAAGAGACATTGTCAAATTTAGTTCCAATTGTCATAGTTGTCAACAAGTTAAAGCAGAACATCAAAGGCAGGGTGGCCTAAACCATGGCATAGAGATTCCTACTTGGAAGTGGGAGGTGATTAATATGGATTTTTTTGTTGGGTTTCCTAAGACTAGAAAGAGATTTGGTTCCATTTGTGTATGGATGATAGGATGACAAAATCGGCTCATTTTCTACCTGTAAAGGTCACATATGGGGCTGAAGATTATGCTAGGTTATATATTCATGAGTTGGTGAGAATGCATGGGGTGCCCTTGTATATCGTAACATATTGTTATGCTCAATTCGCTTCACTTTTTGGAGGTCCTTCTAAAGGTGCCTTGTACGAGAGTTAAACTTACTATGGATTTTAACCCTCAAACGGATGGCCAAGCTGGAGGAAGTATCCAAGCACTTGAGGGTGTGCTTAGGGCTTGTATTTTGGAGTTTATAGGTAGTTGTGATGATTATCTTCCATTGATTGAGTTTGCCTTTAAAAATAGCTATCAATCTAGCATCGGTAAGGCTTCTTTGAGGCTTTCTATAATAGGCAATGTAGATCACCGATTGGGTGGTTTGAAGAGGGAGAGATACTTTTTTGGGTTTGGATCTGGTTATGGATTCCATGGAGAAGGTAAGGTTTATTAGGGAAAGGTTAGAGATGGCCCAATGTCATCAAAAGTCCTATGTCAAAGTGAGAAGAAGAGAGCTAGAATTCAAAGTTAGTAATTGGGACCAATTAAAGGTTCGCTCGTGGTTTACCGGTTACGCTAAATAATTTTAAATAAATTATTATTTAATTAATTTGGTAAAGATGATTTCCAAGTCCTACAAAAATGAAAATACTTGGATTGATATTTGCCCCGATAAACAGGGAATTGAGTTCATGGTTTGTGAGTTTTCATAGGGTGTTGAGGAAGGTTAGTGAGATTGTACATGAATAGAAAGTGCCTTTGGGTACGGATATGGTTCATCTGGTTCTTCATGTTTCTAGTATTAAGGAGGTGTGTTGGTGATTCATGTGTTATAAGTCTCTTGAGGTTGTGGATGTTGTGAAGGATGAGTCGACTTATGAGGAGGTATGGTAGAAAAGTTGAGTGAATATGAGTAAAGGTTGATTTGCAAGGGCATAGTGTTTGTCGAGGTCCATTGGGAGAATCGTCAAGTTGATAGTATCTCTCGTGGAGCCAGAGTGGGCATGGAGGAGCAATATTCATAACTCTTTCATCTTATTCAAGTTTATGATAATGCGTCAACTCCTTTTATTTATTTCAAGTTTTATGTTTCAGCCCCTATGTCATTGCATGCATTCATGATTATATTGAGAAAGATCATGGTGATTTTAACACTTCTGTTGAGATTTTAAAATGGTGTTTTAAGTATATAGTTGCATCTTGTTGGGGCTGATCTCTTTGTGATTACTCTTCTCTTGTACGTTTCTTTGACATTAGGGGATGAATGTTCCCAAAAGGAAGATATTGTAACAACCCCAAAAAGTGCTCAAAAATATACCTCAGAAGTAACCAGAATCATAATTTCCATATACCTCTAAATCCATGCACGATATCAAAAATTCGACTTCGTATTCTTGATCAGGGGGTCAAATTTAGTGGAAAAGGGGTCTAACCCCAATTTAAGAGTAAACAATTGTCAATTTCATTTTTTTCATAATTTTTGATTAGCAGAGTCGATCCACGATAGTACCGCGACGTTCAACCATCGCGAACCAGTGTAAATCTTTCTTGCACGACAGGTCCGTGTTGCAGACCAGATGCGGACCTTTGTATTTTCCTTCTAGTGATTTTTATCTTTGTCCAAGGCGTTTGATTCTTGGGTTTAAGTGTTCCAAAATGTGAAAATGTCTATACTTAGACATTTTTCACCCTCATATCATTCTACACATTTCTCAGTACTAATTCAAACACTTGGACAATATTTTATCTCTTAAAATTCAAGTCTCAAAACCTCATTTAGATACAAGGATTTCCTCCCAAGCTTCAAGTCTCCATCTCCAATCTTCATCAAGTTCATCTCCAAAGTGAACGTATGTGGGTTTCTTTCATTTGTTCCTTCCACACATCATATCCAAGCTTTCTTTTACTCAAAATTTGATGATTCAAAGTTGATTTACAAATAGGTCTTTCTTATTATGAATTTCACTGCACACTATATTGAGGTTTGTGAAATTATTACTGTGTTTTGGGCTATGAATCTAAGATCTATTGTGAGATTTGAGGAAGGATTTTGGTGTATATTGCTTGAGGGTGTTACCAAGCAACTATTGATGGTTTTACATTGAATTTTCTAGCATAATTACACTATTAAAATGCATGATTTTCCACTAGCACTACACACTCTCTAAGTGTTTGATAACATGTTTGGTTATGGTTTCTTAAGGAACTAAAGGTCCTATGCATGTCTTTTGAGTTGAATGACTATATGATGATGACATTACGATGGAATGATGATGAAAAGAATTTTTTATATATGACGATGAAAGGAGTATATATATATATATATATATGATATTATCTCTAGAGTGTTAGGGATGACCAAACCTAGCTCGGGGATTGTAGGTCCGACTAATCT
>JAOTQJ010141238.1:0-37813 GCA_025642045.1 Solanum sejunctum
CACGTATGTATGCAGATTTGAAGGTGACTATGTATGGGAGCATATGAACATGTGAAAGAGTGGAGACATGGTTAATAGTTGCGTCGGAGTTAGTAAGTGCCTTTATGTGCCAAGGAAGAATCTAGATTTCATGCCAAGTAATACGAAATCGAGTAGCCTTACATGCCTCGCTGTACGACCTCACTATTACCTCAAAATAACCTTTCCTTACTCCAAATATTTATCTATAATATACTATGTGATAAAACTAGCATTAGTATCTAATAGATACATCTTGGCAGCCCAATCTCATAAAAAAACAACATACGAGCAGCAAGTAGGTATTTATAAACCCTAGCATATTCTTTCAACCTTTCCACCCCGAATCATATTTTCTCATATACATTATCATATACATATCATGTACAGCCTGTTATAGTGCCATAATAGTCCTACAACAGCCCACAAAGCACAATATATAACAATTCTACGCAACATACAAATAGGACGCATAACATTACGTCCCTTTGCCCCATTTTGACGTTGACAATCCCAAACCTGTTCCAACTTTAATCAAACTGTTCTCAACACATCTATATATAAAAGTAGCCTTAAAGTAGTATTATAATAGTAACAAAGTAGTCATGAAGTATGTGAGGCAATAGCCTTCCATCCATCAGCCCACACGTTCGTACTAAGAACACAATTGTGATATCCTATAAGGACTCACTTTTGTGGATTATAAAAGTGGTGCAGCAGCTAAGTTACATCACTAACAAACTAAACCTTGTTAAAAATATTAGTCTTACTTCATAATTCATCCAACCAATAAGAGAAAATCCTCTTGAACAACAAGAAAAGTTCAAAACAATCCTTAAGACACATGATGTCCAAAATTTCAGCACAAACATAACTAGCATATACTTCTTGTTTGTCATGGGATAAGTATAACAAATATATGGATATTTCTACTCACCTTAGCCTTCAAGGTTTACGTTTACTTCAAGAACCCTAGAGGGTTGTGTAGGCTGCCTTGTGAAGTGAAATAAAGAGAGGAACAGAGTCTTTAGGAAAGCTGAAAATTTGTTCCAAAGTGAAATGAATCAAGGAGCTATTTTTGAGCCCTTTTAAAGAGTCTCTTTGGCCGACTTTCTTTTGAACATATCACCACATATAAACACATATTAATAACCTTATGATGCAGTAGCTTGGCCCTTACACTTGGGACTAATTGGGTCTCAAAGTTGATGGGCCTTGGCTGCCCATTTTCTAAATTCCTCTTCACTTAGTTTGGGCCCAATTAGCCAAATGGGTTGTGGTGTACTTGGACACTTTTAATATTCATATTGGGTTGAAAATAAAATTCATTTGTGATGGTAAAATATGGGCTAAAGTTACACCCTTAACACAAACTTTATCCGTAATTGGACTTGGACCAATTCGACGTCGGTCCTCGTCTCTGTTTAGCTAGCAAATTTAAGCTAAGAAAGTAGGTGACTCACCTGCTAGCTTCCTAAGTCCTACAACCACATCAATTCTCTCACTTTGTTTAGGGCTATGATCTCCTCAATTTGATACAAAACATGTATATACTCGACCCTCTTAAGCATTAGATATAATATCACCCTATAACATGAGATTCAAGCACTTTTAAAAATGGGTGCTAATTTGACCAAACCATATCATATTTCATTTGCATACTACTAGTATTGTAATATGTGGGGTGTTACAAATGTAAAATGTTCTACATAAGCATTTTTCACTACAAGTATCATTCATGCATGCCATATTGTTATATATTCATTTATTGCCTAAATATGTATTTCGATTATGTTGCCTATCTCTTGTTGCATTATATCCTACATACTTAGTAAATTCAAATGTACTAGCACATATTCTATGCCTACATGACGTTATCATGTACAAATTGGACCTCCACTTGATCCTTCTCCTCCTCCATGGGGCTAGTACGATTAGTTGGCAAGTCCTCAATTTCATTGATAATGTCTTTGATCCTAGGCTGTATATAAAGACTCTCTTTCTTTTGAGGCATGCTTATGACTATGAGGGTGAGCTTGGAAAGTTCTCTTGGCCCTTGCTCAATTCTATGTATTAGAGGTACTGTTAGACAAGTTATGTATTGATGCTATGAGCTTTGTCTCTTTTTATGTTTATGCTATGAAAGTCTTCCCTTAGTTCCTTTGCCCTTATTTCTATTCTTTTGTTATTGTTTAATTACTTCCATGACCAAGGATGTATAATGATATGTTAAGAGAATTGTTTGGGGTTACTTCCGGTTCTCCATTTGTAGTGTCACGTCTACTCCCTAATCTTGGGTCATGACAGTTAGTAGGCTGCCAACTCTGCCTTTTTCTCTGAAGTAACCCCCATAATAGACAACACTTTATACACCTCATTAATGAAACCTTGAGTATCATCATCGATTTAAGACCCATAGAACCCCGGTGGGTTTATTTTAGTAAAATCTCTCACCCTAGAGGCCGGAGTAGAAGCATGAGGAGCTTGGGCCCCTTGGTTGATTTGGTTGGCCATGGCATAAGCTCACATGGTAATAGCATCCCCGAAATCTTCATAAGCCACTACCCCATCTTGAGGAGCTTGAGGAGCGGGAGGAGCCAATTGTTCCTCGGGTGTATGGGCTTTTCTTCCTCTTGGAATCAGCATAATCTAGAATAGGAAGAAACATTTATTAGGGGAAAACCTTACTTTAACTTCTATAGCATGATATAGATTATGAAGAAGGGAAACATTTTCTAAAATGCCTCACAGTCTCCTACTCATAGTTGTGGTGCACTTCACAACCATGGATAAAACTCTAATCGACGCAGTGTGTTGGATTCCGAGGACCATCAATAACTTAGTTCTATGATACCAAGTTTTTCACAACCTAAGCCTAGGTCCTAGACATGATATGGCGAATAAGGACTCAAAGGAACCCAAATAAGCCTCTTAGCATATCAATTACACATTCTTGGTCACGGAAGCAAAGTAAACAACAACAAGAATAATAAAAAGGGAAATTGGGACTAAGGTAAGTATTGACATTTATAAAGCATAAAGATTCAAAGCTCAAAGAAGAGATACATCAATTGTTCCAACAACACCTCTAAACATAGATAAAGCAGGGGCCAAGACACTTTCCGGGCTCACCTTCGTAGTATCAGAGATCAACATAGAGAAATAACATAAGCAAGAGTAGCATAGCTAGTATCCTTGAACTTGAGGACTCACCAAAAGCATATCTTAAAGATGCCAAAACTAGCCATATGGAGGATGATTGTGACATGCTCTGGTTCCTACATGGTAACACCATGTAAGCATAGAGTATGTGCTAGTACATTTGAATATACTAAGTATGTAGGATACAATATAACAAGGCATAGGCAACATAATCAAAATACATAATCATAAGAAATGGACAAGTATAATAACAATATGGTATGCATGATCAATGCTTGAAGTAAAACATACTTGTATAACATATAGCTTAAGGATATAGATTTTATATGTAAGAAGAGACCACTATTGTAGACCAATCATGCTATTACTTGGAATCCAAGGCATACCACCCCCATGGAAGGTGAATGAGTTATCCACACCTCAACATGGTAGATGAGCATAGCATCTCACCCCCCATCAAAGTGGTTAAGGTATATATCCCTCAACATGGTAGATGGGTATAGCAACCCCCTTCCCCCATGAAAGTGGTCAAGGCATATCACCCCCTCAACAAGTTTGGTCAACTTGCAACACTATAGATACTTTTTATGAATTCAATACATACATACAATGCCTTCATCAGCATAGAGTGACTTAACTTGTGACCATATCATAGACCTTCAATAACCCAAGAATTTGGGTCAAGACACTTTATCAAACACTTGGTGGGTGAGTAATGCTAGTTCAAAATCATGCAGCACATGAGTGAAAACATATGATAAAACTCAATGTAAATCAATCCACCAACTCATAGTAAAATCCTCATGCAAGATACCTTGAAACCCCTCACTAAATCTCAAATAGACCATAGAATCATAACTCAAAAAATGCATAAACAGTCAACATTTTAAGAAACCCCAACATAGTTTATAGTCAATTTCAATTAAAATAATAGTAGAAGAATGGGACCTATTATGGGACATATTATGCATTACAGATATATGATCAGCACTTCAACTGGGTTATTCTATTCCATACCCAAAGATAATCCAACTTGAGATTTTGCAATTTACATAAAAAGGGAAGTTAGGCACCATGGCTGAAAGAACCCAATGATTGAAACCCACATACCTCAAACTTGGGGATTTCCTTGATGTAGATTGAAGGAGAACTTGAAGCTTGAATGAAGTTCTTGAGATCCGGAATTGAGTTTTGGATACTTGAATTTTTAATGAAATATTTGTCTAAGTGTTAGAGAGGGTTTTGGGAGTGTCTTGAGTGATATAGAGTTGACAAATGGCTAAGTATAGGTGTTTTTACGCATAGAAAGGTATGGGCCCTAGACCCCAATGCCTTAGGCTGAAATAGGATTTTGGAGGAATAAATAACACTTATCCACTCCTCTGGCGCATTGTGCCCAGGGCGCGAATCGTCTTTGGAATTCGTAAAATTTGGAAAATTAAAGTTTTGCTATTAGTGCTCAAAAATCAGGGCTATACCTATTTCCCAATAAATTTTGCTCCCTAATCACGAATATGAAGTCATATTTTTTATATTATGCACGATTTTTAAGATATATGAAAGTTATAATTATGGCCATTTTTTTAGGCACATTTTCGGGCACTTTAGGGTGTTTCACAATCCATCCCAAGAATGACATCAAAATCTACCATATCTAATTCAACAACATAATAAGGCACGATTTTATGCAAAATGAACACGAGATAATTTTTGTAGACCCTTTTTGCAACAATGAACTCTCTAACGGGGGTAGACACTTCATAAGGTTCACACAACAATTTGGGGCTAACATGGAGCTTTTTAGCAACACAAGGAGTAATAAAAGAAATAGTGGTACCCGAGTCTATCAAAGCATACACATCAAAATCAAAAACCTTTAATATATCAATGATGACATCGGGCACCTCATCTACCCTGTGTCTCCCTTGAAGCGCATAGAACCTATTTTGCCTTAAAGCGCCACCTTATTGGCCTCCTCTCCCTTTTGGACTCGCATTTGCACCTTGTCCTTATGGACAACAATCTATACCTTTGTTTTGAGCGCATGGATTATCTATCACCTTATGGCCCACCTCACTACAATCATAGCAAGCATTAGTATGCTTCAAACATGGGCCATTAGGGCTCCTACCATAACTTTGGCATATAGGGTTATCATTAGAAAACCTTCTATCAAGAGCATTGAAAGACCCTTGGCCTTGGAACTTGTGGCCTTGAGAAAATCGACCACCCTTGGAATTTTGGAATCCACCTTTAAAACGAGCCTTCTTAGACTCACAGCTTCTTCTTTTTCTAAGCTTTTCACCCTCTAGTTATTCGACATATGTCAATAGGTGGGTCAAATCCATATCACCTAGTAACATGGTGGTACAACACTCCTCCTCAACCAAGTCAAATACACCCGACACAAATTTATTCATCCTTGACCTCGACTTAGCAACCATTGTGGGGCATACTTATAGAGACGGTTAAACTTGAAGTCATACTCCCTTACACTCATATACCCTTACTTTAGATCCATAAATTCCATCATCTTTGCCTCCCTTGGCTAATTAAGAAATACCTGGTTGAGAAATATCGCTTTGAACTCTTCCCAAGGGATAACATCACCATTCCCCTTCTCCATCTTCCATTGAGTGAACCATATTTGGGTCACCCCTTTAAGTTGGTAGGCTACAACTCTGTCTTTTCCTCCAAATTAACCTCTATAATGGGCAACAACTTATACACTTAATCAATGAATTATAGAGGATCCTAATCCACCTTGGACCCATGGAACTCCGGTGGATTCATACTAGTTAAGTCCCTTACTCTTGAGGTCAGAGTAGAAGCATGAGGGGCTTAAGCACCTTGGTTGATTTGGTTGGTCATAGCATGAGCCAACACAATGATAACATCCCAGAACTCTTCATGGGCCACTCCCCCATCTTGAGGAGTGAGAAGAGCCGGTTGCTCCTCAAGTGAACAAGATCTCCTTAGTCTTCCTCTTGGAATAGACATGATCTAGAATAGCAAATAACATTGTTATAGGAAAAAGCCTTACCTTACTTCTAAAGCATGACATAGATCATGGAGAAGGAAAACATTTCCTAAAATGCCTTATAGCCTCCCACTCATAGTTGTGGTGTTTCACAACCATGAATAAGACTCTAATTGACACGATGTGTTGGATTTTAAGGACCATTAACAACCTAGTGCTTGATACCAAGTTTGTCATGACCCAAGTCTAGGGCCTAGACATGACACAAGGAATAAGAAACCCGAAGGAACCTAACCAAGTCTCTTAGCATATCAATCACACATCCTTGGTCGCGGAAGCAAAATAACATCAATAAGCCATAGAAATAAGGGCAAAAGGACTAGGGGAAGTATTGATAGTTATATAACATAAAAGAGTCAAAGATCAAAGCATAACTACATCAATTATTCCAATAACATCTCTAAACATAGATTGGAGCAAGGGCCAAGACACTCTTCGTGCTTACCCTCATAGTATCAAATGTTCAGTATAAGGAAATAACAAAAGGCAAGAGAAGCATAGATAGTGTCCCTGAACTTGAGGACCTACCAATGCTTATCTCCAAATCACCAAACTAGCCATATAGAGGATGATCAAGAGGTGCTCTGATTCCTACATAGTAACATCATGTAGGCATAGAGTATGCATTAGTATATCTGAGTAAACTAAGTATGTGGGATGCAATGCAATAAAACATAGGCAACATAGTCAAAATGCATAATCATAAGCACGGATTAGTATAATATCAATACGTCATGCAAGATCAATGCTTGAGGTAAAACATGTCTGTAAATCATACAACCTGCAAATATAGATTACATGTGTAGGAAGAGACCATATCAACATGGCCCAAGCATACTATTACTTGAACTCCAAGGCACGCCACCCCTTGAAAGGTGATTAAGGTACATACCCCTCAATGTGGTAGTATGGGCATGCCACTCCCGACAGAGTGATTGAGATACATATCCCTTAATGTTGTAGTATGGGTATGTCATTCCCTTACAAGGTGATTATGGTACATACCCCTCAATGTGGTAGTATGGGCATGCCACCCCCTGACAAGGTGATTAAGGCTTTTCAACCCCTCAACAAGGCGATTGGACATGCCATCCCCCAACAAGGTATGGTCAACTTGCAACACCATATATACTTTCTATCGATTCAACACTTACATACAATCCCTTAATCATCATAATGTCATTAGACTTGTAAACCATATAATAGACCATCAATAACTCAAGAATTCCTTGTCAAGACATTCTATCAAATACTTGGCGGGTATATAATGCTAGTTTAAAATTATGCAATTCAAGAGTGAAATAATATGGGAAAACTCAATGTAAATCAATCCACCAACACAGAGCAAAACCCTCATGTAAGATATCTTGAAATCCCTCATCAAATCTTATAATAGATCATAGCTCCATAGCTAAAAACATGCATAGTCAATCAATATTTCATAAAACCCCAACAAGCTTTATATTCAAAATTCATAATTACAGATACCCACAGATAATCTAACTTGAAAACATGCAATTTTCATAAAAAGGATGGTTGGTCACCATGGCTGAAACAACCCAATAATTGAAACCCACATACCTCAAACATGAGTTTTCTTGGTGTAGTATTGAAGGAAATTTGAAGCTTGAATAGAGTTCTTGAGATCTGAAATTAAGCTTAAGACACTTGAATTTGGATGAAATATTTGGGTAAGTGTTAAAGAGGGTTTTGAGAGGGTCTTGAGTGATATAGAGTTGAAAAATGGCTAAGTATAGGTATTTTTATGCATAAGTAGGAATGGGGCTATGACCCCAAGGCCCTTGGGCTGAAATAGAATTGTAGGGAAAAATTGAAACTAATCCGCGCCCTTGGCGCGTCACGGCCAGGGAGCGCATCACCACAGGAATTCATAATTTTTGAAAATTATTTTTTTTACTACGGGTGCTCTAAAATTAGGGTTATACCCCTTTACCACTCTCTTTGCCACTTAATCATAAATATGAAGTTGGATTTTCGATATCAAGTATGAATTTTGAGATATATAGAAATTACGATTATGAGCATTTTCAAAACACATTTTTGGGGCGTTTTGGGGGAGTTTCAATAACTAAAGTGTTTGTTGATCTTTTTTCTTATAGTGAGAGCTGTTTTTACTATTTTCTTGTTATTTCTGTTCTTGAAATATAGGTGTTAAGAAGAAGGATGATGGAAGTTTCCATGGTGAGAATGTTGGAGATGTGAATGATACGCAAGGTGTTAACTAGGACCAAGTGGAAGCACATGCGCTATCCAACTAACCCCCATTGGCTAGAGGAGTTAACTTTCATACAACAAGCATTGTGTTGCAACTCCTCCAACTGAAGATATTATTTTGAGGACTTGACCACGGAGATCATCATGAACACCTCAGGAACTTGTTTGATGTTTGTCTCCCATTAAATTTCAAGGGAGTGAGCTAAGAAACCGTTAGACTAAGGCTCTTTTCATTTTTCATCACCGAAGAGCTAGTGAGGTGGCTAGCTGAGTTACCATGTGATTCTATCACTTTATGGGAGGAGTTGCAAAATATATTTCTTGAAAGATTTTTCCCTTTCTCGAAGATTATAAATTTGAGAAGAAGTATTGAGAACTTCAAGCAGATTGAAGGTGAGCCATTACATGAGACATGGCTTTTGTTTCTAAAACACTTACTTCAATGCCCCAATCATAGAGTTCCAAACCATATGCTATTGCAATACTTCTATGTAATCCTCAATGCAGTTAACAAAGGGGTACCTAACCAGCTGGTGAGAGGATGAATAATTACACAAACATTCATTGAAGCTTGTGACTTCCTAGATAGCATAACAAAAATTAATCGAGAATGTTACACGAGATATGATATGGTACCTTCAGGGCACAGGAGTCCATCCAAGGACAAGTTCTCTAAAGATCAAGATAGGGATGAGAACATGGCTAAGATTTTAACTCAGCTTGACCTCTTAACTAAGCATATTATGAGAGGAAATCATAAAGTGTAAATATTATGGGAGATGCTAGTGATATGATGTTTAATGGTGCACCATTTGAAGGTGGTTACAATGAGAAGGTACATCATATGGCAACCAAATAGTGGGTTCTTGGCTAGCTTTTCCAAGGCCACCCAGAAATAAGGGTTGGAACAATAACACCAGATACTGAGATCATGTATGGCTTGACCAACATCAAGTTGGGGGTTGGAGAAACCTTGATGGGATGGGAGATAGGTATGTTCCACCCCATGATAGGGTACGAGCTGTTGACCCTATTGTGAATCCAAAGAATCTTTGGACTGAAGATATGCTCACACGAATCTTGAGCATGGTAGAAGCCTCGACAAAGTCTTGAAGGAGAAGAAGTCTGACTTTTAATAGTTGAGTCAAATAGTGACATCACATTCAGCTTATATTAAGCACTTGGAAAATCAACTTAGAAATATATCAACACATCTGAATCAGCATCCAAAAGGTGGTTTATCTAGTGACATGGTGGCCAGTCCTAAGGGCAATGATTAGCAATGCTTAGTCATTACTACTCATAGTAGGAAAGTGGTAGAAGGCACAAAACCATTGCTTGTTGTTAAAGAAGACTAGAATGAAATAGGAGAAGATGAAGGTGCAATGACTGTTGAAATTGATGAGTATGTAGGTAATGATAAAGGTTGTGATGGTCTTGGCAATCCTGAGAATGAAAAACAAGAGAAAAGTTGGGATGATGCTGTGAATGTCAGGAAAATATTTCCCAAAAACTCAAGTCCAACAGTGAGGTTAAAAACACCTTAGGTCAAGATTAATCCTCCCTTTCCTCAGATATTAAAAAAGAAAGAGAAAGAGGCAAAGTTTCAGAAATTCCTCTCTATGTTCAACTCATTGTCGATAAATGTTCCACTTATTGAAGCATTAATTAAGATGATAGGTTATGCTAGATTCACGATGGAGTTGGTCACAAAGAAGCAGACTCTTGAGTATGAGACAATTGAGGTGTCTCACAATTATAGTGCAATCTTAACACAAAAGTTTTGAGTGAAGAAAGAAGATCCAGGTGCATTCCCTATCCCCTATTGATTTCTTTCTTGTAGTAATTGGTTTATTTGTACATTGATTATTGCAAACGACCCCCTTGGGAAATTAAGTTGGTTAACCACTCAAATTGCGATCATTGAATTCGTTTGAGTCTACATACTCCCTATGTGTTTGACCTTAACCTTGGTTAGGTTCTATTTCTTGACAGCAACCACTTTAACCTCTAAAAGGAGGTGTAACTTGGGCGACATCAAGATTTTGGCACCGTTGCCTGGGAATACGGCTAGACTTAGTTAATTCGTAGTAACTTTGGTGTTAATACTTTATTTTCCATATTTTACTTTTGTTTGTTGTTTTTGTTCTTTTTCAGGGTGTAAGTGTATTGTATGCCTGACACCCGAAGTTAAGGCAATTCCTTAACTCCACTTTATCTAGAGATCTAGAGAATATTTAGGAGAATAGCCCAACATAATGCCAACAATGCATCCAATGTAGATCTAGAAAACAACGATAAGAAGAATTCTAATAATGAGAACCTACCTCCTCTTAGGATATTTCTCCACAACATTAGGACTATAATGCTAATGCTTAGTAGTGGAATCAATACAGGCTAACTCCTATAGCTATGGAGGTGACTGGAGCTATTGTATTATCACCACTACCAGCAGATATGAATTTTACAATCTCAAGTGTGTTGCTTCAGATGCTGCAGAGTTGTGGGCTATTTGCAAGCTTACCATTGAAGGATCCTTATAGCCATTTACACAATGTCATATTTATCGGCAAGAGTGTGATCGGAACACTAAATCTGTCTATGGATACTGTGGGACATCGTGTCTTCCTATTGTCTCTTATAGGCAATGTAGCATTACACTATCTGAGCTCTCGCAGAGTTTGATTACTAGATCAGTAGACTTGCAAAAGGCCTTTTTGGAGAGGTACTTCCCTAGATCGAAGAAGATCAAGTTAAAGGACCAGATCAATAACTTTGAGTAACTTCCTGGTAATTCGATCAATACTACTTGGGAGTGGTTCATCGAATGCTTGAGAAGTATCCCAAACAACAAGATAGTAGATGGTGCCTTAGTAGAGATCTTATATGGTGCCCTTGATAAAAACAGTCAGGCTTATGCTGACACTATCATAGGGGGCATGTTCTTGGATCAACCATTTGCAAGGATCATAGAGAAGATGGAAAGAGTGGTCGAGACTAATCATGTATAGGGGCAGAGAGATAGAGCACCCACCAAAAATCTATGCATTATCAATATTGGTCTAGAGTAAGCAAAGATCAATGAATAAATCATGCAACAGCTTGGCCAAATTCACATTGGTATGAAGGGGATGATGAAGTAGAACCAAGAGTGAGTAAGTGGTTCATCAACCTCCATGTGCACTTATGCATTATGAGCCTTATTATGAAGAGGACACATGTTTATCGGCTAATCAGGCGGGGGGTTTTGGACCAATGCTCAAGGGTTAAATCAGAACTATCGGCACCAAGGTCAAGGAAACCATAGTCAAAACTTCAATAGAGATGAAGCTTATAGGGAAAAGTGGGAGGATACTATGACATGAACAGGGGTCTAGAGAGAGATACAGATTGGGGTCACAAAGAAGGCTTCATAAATGGTTCTTATGTCCTACCACAAAATTGAGACGTACATGCAAGCAGTTCCAGAATAGAGGAGATGTTTGATCATTTGTTGAAAAAAACTGACACAAGATAAGACTCTTAGGGGCATGAAATATGAGATTTCTTATATAAATCAGAAAATTGAGTCTCACTCTGTGACTGTTAAATAGTTTGAACAATGATTTAGTCAAGTGTCAACTTAACTTAATCAGTGCCAGAGGGGTACCCTACCTAGCAACATAGTTCAAAATCCTAAAAATGAAGGGTAGTTTATGGAGGTTACTACTCGGAGTGGCAAGATCAACATTGATCCTCGCTTGCCAGTTGATGAGGAAGATGTTCGAAAGGAGATGGTTGCGGCCAAAGATATAGAGATAGAGATGATCATGAAAAGGATGGGGTGAGTGAAGCTATTGATGCACCATAGAAGTTAAATCCTATTCCTAGGCCTCCTCCTCCCTTCCCTCAAAGAATCAAAAAGAGGGATAAGGAAGGCAAATTCATGCATTTTCCCTCCATCTGGAAATAACTCTCCATCAACATCCCTCTCATTAAGCAATTAGAGAAGATGTTAGGGTATGCTAAGTACATGAAGGACCTGGTAGATTAAAAGTGCACTGTGACTCAGTAGCTTTCCTATGAACTTCAGCATTGCAGTGTTATTGCTAAGAGGTCCTTTATTCAGAAGCAAGAATATCCCAGTGCTTTCACCATACCCTACACCATTGGAGATGTGGAGTTTGGAAGGGAATTATGTGATCTAGGTGCCAGCATTAATTTGATGCCTCTTGCAGACTTCAAGAGCTTAGATTGGGAGCCCCTACTCTAACAAGCATATGATTATTGATGGTGGATCTCACTGTGAAAAAGCTTGTGGGGATTCTTTATGATGTGCCGGTCAAAGTTGAAAAGTTCATATTCCTCGGACTTTGTGATCCTAGATTGTGAAGTAAAATTTGACGTCCCAATTATCATGGCAAGACGTTCCTAGCTATTTGTAAGCACTAATGGATATGAAAGCCAACCAACGCAAGTTTAGATTGAACAACAAAGAGATCATCTTCAATATATGTAAACATATGAAGAAACCAGATGATCTGAACAATGAATTCCGGGCAATCGATGAAGTCTAAGTAATGAATTTATCCAAGTCATGCCTCAACAATAAATTAGGTGCTACTTGTGAGGTAACCCAAGGTTTTTGATGTAATAGTGTAGTTAAAGGTTTATTTTTAGTTTTGGGATTCATATGTAGTTTATTTTTTGTACTTTAATTGTAAGTTTGGACAGGACTGGTTGTATATAAGGTAACAACGTGTTTTATGAAGAATATGCAAGTACATGACTAAGTCAACCATTTTTAGCTAGGAAGAACATGGAAGAGTCTCTACCACTTGTTTTATGGGTCGTAAAACAGTTTACGACTAATACACCATCTCATAGAGATTTCCAATGAGCACAAAAATTATGCACTCAAGTTTATGAGCCAACTTTATAAACCATAGATAAATCTATGAGTCATGAATGGGGCTCGTGGACCCTAAGTAAGTTCCCTAAAAAACTTTCTAAGTGTTAAGGGTTTTGCGATCAACTCTATGAACAATAAATCACTTTATGACTAGTAGACTGGTCCGTGAAATCTAGTCCTAAAATCTAGGGTTTGGATGTTCTACAAAACCATAGTTTATAGGTCGTAAAACATTCTACAACCTATAATTAGGGTTTCGTAGAGTCTAGTCCCATTAACTTTTAGTTAACCCGGTCAAGGTATAAATAATGGGGTCAAATTATTTTGACCCCATTTTTAACCTAAATTACAAATATATCCGGCCATCCCTATCCCCACAAGAATCCGACCACTGACGGTAGTCGTACACTTATTTTTCTAGCGAATTTCTAGAAACCTAGGGTTTAGTGCCTATTCACCTCCTTCATCCTCTACGACTTAATCAGAACTCTTGGTAAGTTTTTGATTAATTCAAAACCTTTAATTTTCCTTGTCTTATATGATTGAATTGGAAAATATGTTGGGAATGGTAGTTTAGACATGAAATCCATATGTGATGTTAATATGTGTTAATTGACTTTGGGTTGCCCATGTATGAATATTTGTCTAAATCTTAAATTGGGTACTTTTTCCTTGTTTGAATGTTTTGAACAGTTTTTGGTGCCTATCAAATTAACCCCATGTATGTTGAATTGGTATTGTGTGAAATTGGTGGGTGATGATATATGTGTGTGGATTTTGTTGAAAATTGCTATATGGGATAGGAATAGTTGGGGGAACATGTTTGGTCATTTTCGATGGGGTATATGTGTTGTGAACATGTTAGAGGTATTGGTTGTGGTATGAGAATCATGTGAGTATGTGCTTTTTGATTTGATGCTGGTAAAATACTTGTTGAAAAAGTTTTTTAGGGTCCATCATGATGGGCTTAAAAACTCATGTAACTAAATTTTGTTATTTACGAGTGGCTTTTATGCCCGTGGATTATTCTACGAGTCATATTGTCCCTCGTACAAGATTCCAGAAACTTGAAGCTTTTGAGTATCCATCAGGCGATACCTTCTACATGTTGTACATCACTTTACCACTCCTAGATAAGTCCCATAGATCCTTACCTTGATAGATTTACTCACTGAAAATTTCTACGACCCAGTCTATGACTCATAAATCACTTTACTAGTCATAGCTGGTCTTGTAGACTTTTCAAGTGACAATAATTATTTGAACCCCTATTTCATGAAAGCTCTTCACGGCTCGTAGTACCCACTATGGCCCATAAAGATGCTTTTGTAGACCCTTATACAACTTCAGCTGAAATATTTTTGCATTTCAATTTCTAATTTGTGGGGCTAACCAAAGTGTATAACTGTTCATGTTTTAGGTACTATAGCCCCAAAAGCCAAATGTGATCAGATCCCAGCCTTACGAAGGAGCAAACACCAACTCCGAGCAGATCAGTAGAGGAGGTCGAGCTTGTCTTGAGGAGATAGAGATAGGGGTAGCAGACACGAATGGCTCAAGAGCATGAGGGAGTAAGGGGTTCTGGCCCCTCTAAACAGAGTGCTACTGCTCAGTAGACTGCCCCACATGAGGACGGTGGCCAGACTCAGCCACACACTGACGTTTAGGCGCCCAGTTATGATTTTTGACCCCTTTATATTTTATTTTACTCTGATCTCATGCATTGGGGACAATGCACATTATTTTTAATAGGGTGTTGGTAGTTATGGGCCTCAATGAAGTTTGAGTAGCTTGGGTCCATAACTACCATAATTTTTTATCCCAAGTTTTTCTTGCATGTGTTCTTTCTTCCCGTGAATATTTACTTTTTGTTAAACTGGCATATTTAGGATGTTGAGATAGTATTTGTAGTACATTGTACTAATACTTGTGGCATAGCATGTTTTTGTGACTTGTTTTGAAAAAAATGATACCCACCAAAGGTTTTGATTAGTAGTCTAGATTGCAACCATGCATATTTAGGTGTGTGACAATGTTTGTTCTGCTAAGTGAGGATAAATTGAGATAAAAATCATACTCCAAGAGTCTTTTGTTGATAATGGTAGTTAGTGTCATGTGAATGTGTAACACCCCATGAAATTTCCATAACGCCCCTAAAAAATATATCATGCACACAATGCATCTTCCAAAGCTCCGATAGAGAATTCGAGACCGAATTTATGATCAACGCTGACTTATACTTATTTGTTTTTATAATTTTTTTATGGGAATTTAATTTCCCAAAAGATTTTGATAATGTACTAGTCCGCACCCCTAGCGCATCATGGACTAGCACATCAGTTTTAAAAAAAATTTTATCATGGGAAGGGTATTTTGAGTATTTTCAACCCATTTTTAAGTCAAAAAGCATGTTTTAACCCCCTTTAATTCATGTGAAGGGTTCCAAGAAACCATATTTTTTAAGTCTAAACGTGCTTCCTAAGAGAGGAGAAGAAGAAAGAACTAAGGATTTCAAATGAGTTCTCAATCCTTTGAACAAGACTTGGTAATTCGTCACTCCAGGTATGTAAAAGGTACCTAGAACATGGGATTGTTCTTCCATGTGTCCCAATGTATAGATTAGGTTGATAGTTGATCGTTGATAGGTTATGGATTGAGTTTCTTGAGGAATTTCTTGATATTTATCTTTAACTCTTATATATTATTTCAAATTGATGATCATCATACCTTAAATTACTGATTATATGTGTTATTGACTGATTTTATGCTCATTTTATATAACTCCCTATTTAAGACAACAATAATGAACTTAGGGTGATGTTTAGAGCCTTGAATGTATACGGATGTCATGTGTTCTGGGGTCTGAGTCTTGAGGTGAGTATTGTCATGGTTGAAGTAGATGAAGTTGATATTATTGAGGTTTAAATGAGATTAAGAGAGATCTTGAAAGAAGAATCGATTTGTTGAGTTGATAGAATGATAGATAAGATGAGGTCCCTGCCTGAGGGGGGGTTAGTTGTATAACTAGCCTGAATTGATAGATGTATGAGCATATTGAGTCATAGGAGGAGTATTAGCACCAAAATGCACAAGCGTGAGTCTTTCTAGTACCCATTAACTACGTGGACAGCATAAGTGAGGATTCTACTATGAACACAGATGTTTCCTTTGTCATGCAGAGGACTTGCTAGACTTTTTTTGGATCCTCGACAAACTCGTCCTTTACCTCAATAAGGTACTGTAAGGATGTGGTAATGATATTTATTCATTTTACCATCATTGGCTCATAAGTGGTAGTTCTCAGTTATAGAAACTCCTAGATAGGTTCCTTGTTGATAGCACTTTGAGGTTGATGTGATTTTGTGATTTCTTGATAGATGGTAAGAACATAGAGCCTTGTTCTTTACTCTGAGTTGAGGATGAGTGATTGATGAACTAATTTCACATATATTTTTTACTTTAGCATGTTTTACATATGGTACATTCTACATACTAATGCCCCTTTGGCGTTGAATCATTTTATGATACAGATTCTGTAGACAGAGGACTTCAGTAGGATAATCGTTGAAGTTTGCAGATTTCTAGACAAAGACTTAGTGAGTCCTCCCTTGTTTTTAGGGGACATGTTTATCTTTTCATTTACTCTTGATTATTTCATTAAACTGTGTTAGCCATGGCCTTTCATGGTACCATCTTAGAGGATAGCTATAGAGGCTTCATAGACATAGATAGTTGATTGTTGATATCGGGATTGATTATTTCCTATCTCCTTTCTATTGAGATACTTCCTCCATACTTTATATGATAGTGATTGTGATAGCCAATGATAATCTATTATCCTCTTTATATCTTCTGCATATGAGTTGATTGAATGAATGCAATGAGACTAGGTGATTCAGTTAGGGGCTAGCAATAGTACTCGAGCGCCAGTTCGTCTAGGTACCCTTCTAAGGCATGATAAACATGGTATCAAAGCACAAAGTTCAAGTGTTCTAGGGAGTCTATGAAGTCGCGTCTAATAGAGTCTTATTTATAGGTGTGTTGTGCACCACACTTCATAAGCATAAGGCTATGGGACATTAGGAAGTATTACCCTTCTTTTATGATATAGATTCGTGCGATAGAGTTTAACCTTATGGAAACCCCATTTAACTCGTGCACTATACATTTACAAAAGATACAGCCCAAGAGAAAATTTGCTCAAACAGATACCGCAACCCCAGCTGCTAAGAATGCTCAACCAGAGGTCCCGATTTAGCCAGAGGCTAGGAGACGAGGACGACTTGCTAGGACTGCTAAGGTCCCACAAGCACCTCTTGCTCATCCCCATCTAGCTCCCACTACCGAGGCAAAATTTAGGGGAGCCATTAACATACTGACATAATTGGTGGACTACCAGGGAAACAGTCAGGGTTCACAAGCTCCTAGCTCTAGCTCACAGGAGTCCTTGGCTGCAACGTGACTCGCAGACTTTTTTAGGATAAACCCACTAGTGTATACAGGGTCGAAGGTGGAAGAGGACCCACAAAACTTCATTGATGAGATGTATAAGGTTTTGAAGGTGGTGTTTGTTGATGAGATTGAGGGAGTTAAGCTTGCTTTCTACCAGCTGAAAGATGTTGCTAATATATGTTACAATCAATGGGAGGAGAGTAGAGGTGAGAGTGTGAAGCTTGCAACCTGGGAAAAGTTTGAAACAACCTTTCTTGACTAATTCTTTCCTCGACGATTGAGGGAGGAAAAGGTGGATAATTTTGTGAATCTAAAATAGGGAGGGATAACCGTGAAAGAGTACAACCTCAAGTTCATCAAGTTATCCAGGTATACTCCAGAGATGGTGAAAGACATGAGGGCGAGGATGAGGAAGTTTGTGTCTTGTCTAGGCAAACATATACAGAAAGAGTGTAAGGCAGCTTACTAATTCTGTACATGGACATCTCCAAATTTATGGTGTATGCCTAGCAAACAGAGGAGGACAAGAAGAAAGATAGAGAAGAGAAGATAAACAAAAAGGCAAAATTAGAAGGACATGAGCCTAGCCCGTAGAGACAGAATAAGGGTGACAAGTCCTACTTTCAGAGGAGATCATCCTATCCTGCACCATCTATAGCGGGTGCGTTCATGCAACTTAACAAGCATGATCAAAAAACACAGGGTTATCAGAATTTCAAGGCTTTGGGTGCCCAATCTTAGACCAGTGTGACCCAAGGTACCAAGGGAAAGCCACCTTATGGCAAGTGTGGTAAACTTTATCTGGTTGAATGTCATGTAGGCAAGGATGTTTGTTATTTATGCGAATAGGCTGGTCACTTCAATTTTGAGTGTCCAAAAAGGAGGCGAGGTAAGCAAAGCAGTTGAGCTTAGTCTTCCAAAGCACCCCCAATGGGCAACCAGCAGAGGGGTACT
This sequence comes from Solanum sejunctum, assembly GCA_025642045.1. Classification (NCBI taxonomy): domain Eukaryota; kingdom Viridiplantae; phylum Streptophyta; class Magnoliopsida; order Solanales; family Solanaceae; genus Solanum; species Solanum sejunctum. Next base: position 18,753 of record JAOTQJ010141238.1, read on the forward strand.
ATTACTAGTATAGGAGGTACGACAAATCACCTTTATGCTATGGTTAATCGATAGGATCAGGAGGCTTTACCAGATTTTGTCATAGGTATGCTTCGAGTCTTTACCTTTGACTGTTATGTGTTACATGATCTAGGTGCCACTTTGTCTTTTGTGACCCCTTATGTAGTTAGTAAGTTTATGATTCTTCCAGAGCGTTTTCTTTAACCTTTACCTATTTCTACTCCTACTAGTGAGTCTATCATAACTGAAAGAGTCTACAAGAATTGTGTAGTGTCTATTTAACATAAATACACCTTAGCTGACTTGGTAGAGTTGGAGATGCTTGATTTGGTATAATAATGAGCATGGATTGGCTTCACGCCTGTTATGCTTCTGTTGACTGTAGAACCCAAATTGTTAAGTTTCAATTTCCTAATGAGCCTATGTTAGAGTGGAAGGGGAGTTATTTATTATCTTAGAGATAGAAAGTTAATTTCCAAAGGTTGTATTTACCACCTTGTGAGAGTTAAGTCTGATGACGTTGGACATGCTACTCTTGAGTCAGTCCCTATTATAAATAAGTTTCCTAAGGTGTTTCTTGATGATCTTCCCGGAGTCCCTCTTGATAGGGAGATTGACTTCAAGATTGATGTCCTTCCTAAGACCAACCCCATTTAAATTCCACCTTATAGAATGGCCCCCCCAGAGTTAAAAGAATTGAAAGAATAGTTGAAAGACTTGCTAGAGAAAGGTTGCATAAGGCCTAGTGTATCACGTTGGGGTGCTCCTATCCTATTCATATGTAAGAAAGATAGGTATCTCAGATATATATAGACTACCGACAATTGAACAAGGTCACTATAAAGAAAAAATATCCTCTTCCCAAGATAAACGATCTATTTGACCAACTTCATGGTGCTACTTGTTTCTCCAAGATAAACCTCAAATCGGGTTACCATCAGTTGAAGGTGAGGGAAAGAGATATTCCAAATACAACCTTTAGAACATGGTATGGCCACTTTGAGTTCTTGGCCATACCTTTCGGGTTGACAAATGCACCTGCAGCTTTCATGGAATTAATGAATAGGTTATTCAGACCATATCTTGATATGTTTGTGATTATTCTTATCGATGACATTCTAGTATATTCTAAGGATGAACGGGAGCATGCTACTCACCTTGGAGTGGTTTTTCAAATGCTCAAAATCATGAGAAGTATGTGAAATTCTCAAAGTGTGAGTTTTGGCTCAAGTCAGTGGCTTTCTTAGGCCATGTTGTTTCAGGAGATGGCATTTGGGTAGACACATAAAAAATTAAAGCAGTCAAGAACTGGTCAAGACCAACTTCTCCAATATAAATAAGAAGCTTCTTGGGTTTAGTAGGTTACTATCACAGATTTGTTGAAGCCTTCTCTTCTCTGTCAACATCATTGACTAAGCTAACTCAGAAAAAGGCCAAGTTTTAGTGGTTTGAGGCATGTGGAAAGAGTTTTCAGGAGTTGAAGGCTAGATTGACTATAGCACAAGTACTAAACTTCTTAAACGTAACAAGGGACTTTGTGATATATTATGATACATCCCAAGTGGGATTGGGTTACTTATGTAGAAAGGGAAGGTTATAGCATATCATTCTAGACAACTTAAGATCCATGAGAAGAACTATCTAACTCATGATCTTGAGTTGGCAGTAGTGGTGTCTGCACTTAAACTCTAGCGTCACTACTTGTATAGAGTGCATGTAGATGTATTCACTAACCACAAAAGCTTACAGTATGTATGGTGGTGGTGGTTGTCAGTTATAGAAACTCCCAGATAAGTTCTTATTCATAGCACTCTGAGGTTGATATGATTTTGTGATTTCTTGATAGATGGTAAGGAGATAGAGCCCTGTCCTTTACTTTGAGTTGAGGATGAGTGATTAATGAACTAATGTCATATATATTTCTTACTTTAGCCCATTTTACATATGGTACATTCCATTTACTAATGCCCCTTTGGTGCTGCATCATTTTATGATGCAGATTTTGTACATAGAGGACTTCAGCAGGCTAATCATTGAGGTTCATAGATTTCCAGACAGAGACTTGGTGAGTCCTCCCTTGCTTTCAAGGGACATGTTTATATTTTCATTTACTCTTGATTATTTCGTTAAACTATGGTAGCCATGGCTTATCATGGTACCTTCTTAGAGGATAGCTATAGAGGCTTCATAGATATTAACAGTTGATTGTTGATGTCGGGATTGATTATTTCCCATCTCTTTCTATTGAGATACTTCAGTCATACTTTATATTTTAGTATATGTGATAGCCACTGATAATCTATTATCCTCTTTTTATCTTTCGCATATGAGTTGATTGAACGAATGCAATGAGACTAGATGGTTCGTTTTGGGGCTAGCAATAGTCTTCTAGTACTAGTTACATCTGGGGTACCCTCCCGAGGCATGACAAAATGTGAATTTAAATTGCTAGATTCATAATTTTGTGCTAATTCTGAACTTGCCCTATTACTCTATGTTAGACTGTAGATTAATTAGATTATGAAAGGATTTGAGGCCATTGTTCTTAACAGTCCACTTAGCTTAAATAACCAACCAAAATTGTAATATACCCCTTTTCCTAATGTTTGAGCCTAACATGTACCTATTCTTTGAAAATACTTGATCAACCTAGCCTTGTTAGTTGTAAAATCCTAAAATTTGACCTTGGTCCTTCCTTGAACATTATGCACCTTTGCTGAGGCAAAAAGCCTAAGTTGAGGGTGGCTACGAAAAGTGGCCCTGGTTTGAGGATTGATATTTTGCACCTTAGCATAGGCCAAAAGCCTAAGTTGAGGGTGGTTGGCGTAAGGGTGAAACATAAAATTGAGGAGAGGAGTTTAGTGATACAGAGAAAAAGGGAAAAATCATGTAATGGGTGTAAGAAAAATAAGTGATGCCTTAGTTGTGAGCTAAGAAGAAATATAAAGTGTAAAAGCAAGGCAAATAACTAAAAAATGGAACGAAAGCACCTTGAAAAGCTTGAAATAGTAGAAAGGGAGAATAAGGAGAAAATAACAGAGTTGGTAGGGCAAAAGTGTACAATAAACACAGTGTCAAAGAGGGCTATTAGTCACTATGTTCCTAAAATACCATACCAAAGCCCCCTGAGCCTACGTTATAAGCCTAGAGAGTCCTAAAGTGATCCTAGTCCAATTAGTGAAAGGTCTTTGTCATGAGTATCGGAGCAAGCCTATGGTATTAGACATGATACATGAATATCTTTTGGGAGAGTGAGTGATTTTGCATAGTCCCAAGGTCATACATGAAAATATCATTAAGTGTCAAATATGGAACTTCTTTTTGTGAGTACACTTGTATTGCATTGTTAGCATTAGACTGGTTCAGTAATTATCAATTGTTGATAGATACTCACTTGTTATTGTTTTGTTATTGCATGTAATGGTCTGTATTGGTTTGCTAGATGGCTATTGGATCTTTTATCTGATCCTATTTTGGAAAGTTGATGTGGGTATCTGAGTTTGAGATTTATGTGATGTAAGCCATTAGGTTGAGGTCTTTGTGTACTATATGAGCTATATAGATTGAGTCCATCGCTTCAGGACAAACAATAATTTTAAGTTGAGGATGTTGATATGCTGTCAAAATACAATACTTTTGATATTTAAAACTTGGAATTTTGTGTGTTCTCAATATGATGTTAGTTGATTTTATGGGTTTTTGTGTTATATTTGTAGGATCATAGGTTTGGCCTTGATTTTGGGAAAAAATGCAGAAGTTGCTAAATTTTGTTGCTATGTGAGACCCTTTACGGACCATAGATGATTTTATGGGTCGTAAAGTGATTTCATGAACAATTTTAGTAAGGGGCTATTTTTTGAACTTGATTCTACGAACATGCAAATGAGTCGTAAAATGATTTAGTAGTCGTAGAAGATGGTTTGAGCCTTGAGGATCAGAGATTGGGACTTTCTAAAGATTCATCAGATGAAATTCCTTTACGGGTCATAAACTACTTTACTAGTCATAGACGGGTATCGTAGACTTGAAGTATAAATGTCTAACTGCTTTGTACGGGACCCCGATATATGGGCCATGGAATGCAATATGGCCTGTAAACCCCTTTCATATGGCGTGCCGACCAATTATCCTATTTCAATTAGGACTTGTATTTTACTTTTTGTAAATAAATTTTTTAGGTTATTTTTCAGAAGTTTTCGCCTATATTCAGAGAACTCAATAATTATAGAAAATTGTGATATTACTTTAGAGCGTCTTTGAGAACACTTATATTTGAATTTCATCTTAAAGTTTGTCATTCTTATTGAAGTTGGATTTGCTTGTTCTTAAAATTCAGTTGTGTAAGTCTTCAATTATGTTTTCCCAATCCTTAATCTTTACATCTACAAAAAGCATGAGTAGGTAAATTCACAACTAGGGTTGTGGGAACATGAAAAACCAACAAACTAAAATTAGATAATTTATAATTCTTGGAAAGTGTGCATGCATGTATTAATTACCTCTCTTCATTTTACATGTTTTCTAATGGCGGCCAATATTAGAACATAGCTAGTGTTATTGACTGAACCAACATAGTAATGAATAGAAAAATTCTAATAGGATTCGATTGATGTGTTCTAGTTTAATCAACCAAATTAGGCCAAGGAGAGGTTGTACTAGGACTAATAGGTTAGGGTTAGTAATGCACACTATGGACATAGGCCAAGTCAAATAGTGAATTCACCTCTCACCTTTGACCATAGGTCCTGGTAAACTTAACTTACCGTCCTACATGCAACATACTAGAAAAGAATTAGATTATCCAGTGATACTGAGTTAGAGAATCATGGGAACATAATACCCTAGTTTCTCTCCATATTGATTTCTCTCTTGTAGTAGTTGGTTTATTTGTACATTGATTATTATAGAACCCCCCCCCCCTTCCTTTTAGAGAAAGTAAGTTGGTTAACCACTCAAATTGTGATCATTGAATTCTCTTGAGTCTATGTATTCCCTTTGGGTTCGACCCTAACCTTGGTTAGGTTCTATTTCTTGACAGCAACTGTTTTATCCTCTAAAAGGAAGTGTAACTTGGGTGACATCAAAAAGTGATCCCTAGCATACTCGGCATACTTCCAAATATGTAAGGTGGTGTTGTTCAGCATCGTCAAATGTGCATCGCTCTCTGACCTACTTAAGGCTTTTCAAATGCCTTGGTCCTTTCACTTTTCACCATCACTCCTTTTCACTTCTTCCACAAGCCAATATTCCCTTTTAGATTTTTCTTTGAAAATTTTCTTAAAGAAGTTGAGGATATTTATCACCAAAGCATCATAAAGGATTTTCATTGTGTCACACTATTGAAGAGGTATGTTTTTGTTTCTTGATTTAGTTCTTTTTGAAGAATGCTATTGATAAAAAGGTTGATCAGGATTTGTGAGTATGTTAATCATTCTTTATGCTTGAAATCTGATTAGAAATCATATAGGTGATACTTTGTGGTGATGCTAAAACCCTATGTTGCATGTGTGAGTGATTTATTGTGTGCTTTGATTCGCTCTAAAACATGTTGAAATTGGTGGTGCTTATGACTCAGGCTCGGTTTAAGAATGAATGATTTATTTCCCAATTATGGAAATGTTTATGGGTATTGTCTCAATTTCATAGTTTTCACCTTGTTTGAATGCTTTCACTTAAGATAATACCATGATCATGAGAATTCCTGAATGAAAATGCTTGCTTGTTTGAATTGATTGTTCTTATGATCTATGGGTGAAGTCTAAGTAACCCCTAAACTCTTTTCAGTGAAGTGAACTTGCCCGATGATAGATTGGGTGACATCATTCTTAAGGGTAAATCTTATGTTGATTGAGTTTATAGCTATGGAAACCATGTGATAATCAGTAGATAAGCATGCATTGATGTTTGATAGTGGGTTAGTGTGTGACTCTCATCCATGTTCTTGGTGTAAAATTATTAAATTCCGAATGAGTGGATGAATAGTCATGCCAGTCACCATCAACGATGATCATTTTGATGACTTAAGTGAACTCAACGATATGCCTAATTGTCATATGCACTATCTTATTTGATTGATCAATATGTTGGAATGTTGCAACTTACGAAAGTGGAATTCACCATCATTGAAGCAATTCGACATATCGTCTAGTGTATATAAGCATCGCCAAAAGTAGAAGTAATCTAAGTTCTGAGTTTTGTGCAAAAAAGGCGATGGTCTATTTGACCGATGAACCATTTTGACAGATTTACCTGACATGATTTGTTGTTAAATAGACCTATCTATCAAAAATGATTCTATTATACATAATTGATTAAACCCAAATGCTTTATGATTGACACTCACACCATGTTTGGAGTATGTTTTTGGATGACCAAGAAAAAACATGCTCTGGCTAAGTCTACTAGACCATCATCTTTGGCAGCGGAATCTAGTCTTAAAAGATATCAAAGTGAGTCCAGGACTAAGGTACACATGACTCCTTATCACAACCTTCATAGAGAATTTAGGAAATAATAACTCCGATACATCTTTATAGGCAAAGGGTTGAAGGGCATAGGATAATTTTAGAAGAAAAACAACTATAAACTGATGAAGTAATTGATCAGTACTCAGAGGTTTGGGAAGTCCTTAAATTCCATAACTTCCAATTCTTCACCAAACCTCAGGATATGCATATACCCAGCCTAGTCTGTGATTTTTATGAGGCTTGTGGCCAGGCCCTTCCAAGTAGTAAAAGCAGAGTGCAAATCGTGCTAAAACCTTTTGATGTTGTAGAGGTTAAGGTTCTGCAAGTCCCATGTGGTGAGGCCAAAATTAATGATATGTTGGGTTGAACATTCTAGAACTGGAGATACCTGAAAGATTTAATGCAACTCAAGACTTTTGAGGATATCAAAGCATGGTTAGACCCATTGATTGGAATTACAGCTCCCTTGTAGTTAGAGAGGGAGCAATTATTAAGTAGAAGGAGATGAACATACTATCAAGGTTTTGGTTTGGATTTATTTAGCAGCAATTTAATGCCTACTCAGAATGAGTCAATACTTCGACATGCCAAAGTTGCATTAGTTTGTTGCATTATGGATAGAAAAGAGTTGAATCTTGGGTCAATTATCACTCCAAAAATCTTCACCAGGGCAAAACAGGAGCAAATCACTTTGTATTTCCCAAGCCATATCACAGCTTTGTGTAAGTAGGTTGCAGTTCCTAGAAACAAGAAGACTGATGTGGAGGTAACTCCATCGGCATCCACTCGCATTCGACTAATTGATGTAGAGTTTGTGAGGGATGAGGAAGATAGGGAAAGAAATCAGCCGATCGACAAAATGCTGGTCATTAATGTTGAGGACCTCGAGTCCAGCACTATAGAGTTGCATAATGAGGTAGGTATTACCTATCCTTCCCTTACTTTACATTCATCTCCTCCCCCCATTCCTACCATTGAGGCACAAGTAGAGGCACAGGTTATAGATGACCAACCTTCACTCACTATGGCCACTATTTTTTCTGTTGGATGACTGGCCAAAGTAATCTATCTTTGTACCACTAGGGCTGAGTCATTTGTGCCTAAGCCAGTTGAGCCAACCATATCCAAAGCTTTGAAGCCATATATTAAGTTCGAGGCCAAGTAGCGGGAGTTGATGGAGACATATAAACTGAGGATGGATTGACTGAAAATGATGATTGATGACCATAGGAAGGAGTTGACTAACTTGAAGGATAGGGTGGCAGCTATAGAGAAGGCAGGTGGTGGAAGTGCAGACACATTGGCTTTGAAATCCAATTTTGATTTGTTGAAGAAGGAGCTAGTATCCCTCTGGTCCAAAAACTTAAGCATTTTCCTTTACGGGTTCGAAGATCCACTCAAAGTGGATATGGCTATGGTCCTTGATGATGCATTGAACATGGATGTTCTGGGTGATGGTGATGAAGAAACCTAGAAGGTAAGCATACCAGAAACTAATGAATATATAGTAGGAGTGGAGCCAAGCCAAGAAGACCATGAGGAGCTAGCATCGACGGAGAGCCAAATTATGGACAATGTGAAAGCAGCATCTCTTCTAGACAAGTCCATGATAAGCATATCTGGTGTATATGAGCCTGAGACCGTATGACCTTTGATTCATCTTGAAAGTAAACTGGTAGATGAGGGCATTGATGCCACCATAACCACTTCTATAGCCCAACCACCACTACAACAAGATTGATCCAAACCAGGGGAATTCTCATACTAATTTCTTTCTTTTTATGCTTAATCTCTATTGTCCCTTGCACATTGATGACAATATTTTTTTAGGAGGGGGTGACTATATGGAGTTCCCGATTTTGTGGATGATAATTACTTTATGTTTTTGCTATGAGTTAGATGAGACAATGGAGTTTATTTTGATTTGTTGATGAAAGTTGAGATAATTTTTACATTGTTGGGTGTTAAATAAATTTTAATTTAGGTTGTAATAGAGTAGTATTTATTTTGCTATTTTTATTTTTTATTCTTTTTGAGTTGAATGGATAAATAATTACAAATGATGTTCTTGAATTTTGGCAAACCCCCTTCATATATGAAAAGCCATTCTAATAAAAATATTGTGTCTGTAGTCCTTAGTAATCAAAGCATTGATGTTTCATATTTTTGATTCAGATGGTGCCATGGATGAGGAGCATGTACTCACTCACTAATATTCCTTTTCTTGATAAATTAGTCCATGTATGTTTTGATACATCTTGAGTTGACTATGTGAGCAATTGAGCTTGGATATCCGATGATCGAAAAATATAAGTGTGTTACCATTATTTAAATGCAAATCCATTTTGCTAATGTGGTATTAGGAATTTTGTTGAAATGCATGTTTTGTAACATCTAGAACTTGCTCGATTTGTTTTGAGGAGTAACTTGGTCAATTTGGTATAAGGAAAGGACCTTTGGCCTTTTTGGGTTCCACTAAGTCCATTTGAGCATAGTGACATCCATTGACAATGAAGTGAGTCCCTAGTGATGCCCTTTGAGCCTTGATCCTTTCTTTTTTAACCGTGTAATCTTGACTCATATCTATGAAAAAAATTCCTTCTTGTTCCTTAACGGTCCCTCCTTGAGCTTGAAATAAACTAAGTGGTGGCAAAAGGCTAAGTTAGGGATGTTAGTAGAAAGCAGAGGGTGTCTCCCATGAAAGAATTGGGGAAAAAAAGGGCAAAATTAAAAGAAAGAAGAGTGAAGCATCCTGTAAATAAATGGAAGCAAGAAAACTATTGAGAAAATTTTTTGAAAAGTTGAACAAAGTTATTTCAAAAAGAGGACACTCCAAAATTATGAAAAGAGAGCAAAAAGGGGAGAAACTTATAATGATAAATCAATAACAAAAAGGATGTCAAAAGGAGAAGAATAGAATAGGACCAAAATGACTTTTGAGCATGAAAAGAACATGTAAAGTTTAAGGAGGGATGAGCCAGTACTGTCCATATGTCATCCTACCCAATCTTAACCCTACATTACAATCCTGACAAAGTCCTTTGGGATCTTAGTCTGGACGAAAGCCAAGTGAACTCTAATTAAGAATAAAAAAGGCAAGCTTATGGGTTGAAGCTGACATGATATTTCTCAATTGGAGAGTGAGAGTTGAAGAGATACTTTGAAAATAATGTCATAACCTTGTGTGTTCAGGATCTTCTTTGGCATGAGGGCAGATGGTAATGTCTTTAGGTAGTTATCAGCAGCTACATGAGTAACTGTGAGCACAGCCATATTCTGATTACTCCTCAGTCATCTCTCGAGGCTCCAAAATTAGATCTTCAAGAAAGGATGAAAAAGGTTGAAATATATGTGTTACTCCCTATGGCCCTATTTGCAAGCTCTGGAATTGGATAGATTGAAGTTTGATTTGCTTGAGGGTAAGTATAGGCTTAAGTTAGGGGTGTTGATAAGTCTATATTTCGGATTCATTTTAGGGCTAGTTTGCAAAGAAATACTATTCTTAGTGTATTATTATTTCTAATATCTAATGAACATGCATGTGTTATGGCAGAAAATGGGATTAAAAGTGCACAAATGAAAAATAGTTGACAAATCTTGGAAAGGGAGCAAAAGTTCCAAAAGTCTGAGAAAAGCGGTATTGCCTACATATTTAACAATCCATCGAACACTCAGAGAGATCGCCTAGAATTGCAAAACCAAGGTTTAAGCCCAAGTCAGGAATGCGGTTAGAATCGATGTCACAAAACATCTTTGGTGCACCACTGAATAGCACAAGGGTCTGCCTAAAGTTGTAGTACTCAAAGCCCTAAAACCTTGACAAGAATGCAATAAGATAGGAACTTCGGTGAATTGCCAAATTTATTGGTAGAGTGAAGAACCATTTCCCAATGTTGCAGAGGAGAAAGCCTTAAGAAGACGCAGAGGAAATCGATCAAGGGCACATTTGGAGCATCACTGGAGTCTCGATGATGGTCAACCTTGACCGCCAAATGGCAATTCATAGCACAAACTATCACACTTCTGCACAGACTATTTAAGCAAATTAGAAAGGAAACTGTACATATCATATCATTCTTCTTAGCCTTATAAAGAGGGTAGTACATAGAATATTCCTTCTTTAGAGTAAAAGGATTGATAGGGCTTTCAAGCATTATGGAAACAAAACTTGAGTAGATTGGTTGGTGATAATCAATTATTTTCTATTCAATCTTATTGTGCATGACTTCAGCTGCTATATTTGGTATCAAATCTCTAATTTTTAGTATGTGTGGTTAAAAACCCCTATGTTAGGGGTGTGCTATAGATATGAATTCTTAATTTATTTATTGAGTCTTTGATATTTTGACTTATATGTTGTTGAATTGAGTGAATTTATATCTATTCCTATCTTTAATCTATAATTTTAAGGTTCCAAACTTGGGATTTATTTTAGATCTCTAGTTGTTGCTTTAGCCGGAATGATTAGAAAGTGGAATGTGTGTAATGGCTGGAAGCTTTTGAGGGTTTTAGTTGAAATCCATAACTATGGATTCAATGGCTAGGGTAATAGGGATTTTGCTGAGACTTCTTAGTCTAAGTGTGTCCTCGGCAGTCCCGTATGATATCATAATTGAATTGTATGAATTACTCCTGTGTCATAGTTGTACATGGGTTACAAGCAACCTAACCACTCATTATCAACTCAATTAGTCAAATATTTCAACCCAACTGAAAGATCGAATCCCACATTTGCACATCCCCAACATCTTTCCTAATTTGTTGGTTAACTAGTTAATTAGATATCATGTAGTTTGAATCTTGTTTTCAATTATTGCAACCCCCCCAGATCGTATCGTTGCTTAGTCTAATGTACCACTTCTATTTGTGAACTACGATTCCTTGTGGGGTTCGACCCCAACCTCTCAGTTGGGTTATTATGCTGATGATAATTGCCCTACTTCCTTTGAGTAGCCAAGTTGAGCGACATCAGCTAGTGTTATAGTATTTTTTGCAATTGTTCTTGAAGTATTTTCTATATTTTACTCAGTCTACTAATGATGCCTAATAGGTACTTCCATTGGTACTCAACCCTAGTTTTCTTTATTTGTTCATGGTGCAGGTTCGACTACGAATCACGCTTACTGATCTAGGGATATTGTAGACACTTCAAAAGAAGACTGGTAAGCATCGGGTAGCTTTTGAGATCTTTTACAGTCTTCTACTATCTATTTTGTAATCTTTGTATTTAGACACTACCCTTATGTACATATAGTTTTGGCTTGTATTTATGTTCTAACATTCTAGTTCTATATATATTTTTATTTTGAGTCTGTAAAAGCTTTGTACATATGATTCCCAGGTCCTAAGATACATTACCCTTGGCTTACGATGTATGTTTCTAGCTACCATTGTGCATAGTTATTAGATAGGTACTGCGGGTATTGGGTTGGCTTGCTTGTAGGCGAGCTCTGACAAGCGCCATCATAACCTAAATAGTCAGGTAGTGATGAGTTGTTATCAAACCCTTAGGTTTATTGGTCTCATCTATATAGAGCTACCATCTAGTAGAGTCCTATGGATAGGTGCGGAGATATTTGTGACTCATCTTTAGGAAGTTATAGGATGCTTAGGAAACTCCTTATTATTGATATATTTGTACAGTAGTGTATGTTGGTTCTATGAAATCTAATTGCTTTTACGCATTCAAAGATATGTTGTGTAAAAGTCAATCCTTGGGCAATATCGGGGGTGCACCACTAGTTCTCGACAGGGAGCAGTCCCCAAACCTCACTTAGCAATGACAGGATGTCTCGGCTATACCATATTCAGAGGTACCAGCTCCCGCACAACCCCCAGCCTCTTTGGTGATTACTCCTGAGGTGTAGACTACTATTAGTTAATTATTAGTGGCACTTGGGGGCATCTAGCAAGGCTAACACCAGCCTCAGTTCCACAAGTATAACCTCTAGTACAAGCCCTAGTAGAGCACACCATTCCACAGGCTCTGGTTGCACAGCTAGACGTAGTTATACCTTTCAAGGATCAGCGAGTTCTTAGGTATTTTCTTAGATAGACTCTATCGAGCTATTTAAAGATGATAGAAGAGAATTCCATGAGTTTATTTACAGCTTGCAGAGAGCTCGCAAACATTGAGGCTATTAAAGTATAGGGGCATAAAGTTTATAGCCTATCAGATCATAATCATAAAGGCAACCAATTTGAGCTCTAAGATATCGATGAGGTTCTTGACAAGACCAACTAGGTCCCAGGGCTACCATTAGAGGTGGTAGGGCTGATGATAGAGGCTAGAGGTGGAGGCTGTCACGGCCATTTCTGTATAGTAGTAACTAGATCAGAGGTCGAGGCTTCATATAAGGCTATCAGAGGTACTATCACTTTTTGCCAGTAGCCGACTTTAGCTTTATTTGACCTTAGTTCTACATTTTCATATGTATCTATTTACTTTGCTTCTCGTTTGGGTGAGTCCCGATCCTCTTCCATCTCGGATTGATGTATTCACTCTAGAGGGTGATTCGTTAGTAGTTGATCAAATATGCAGGTCATGTATGGTTACTCTTTACATTTTTGATACTCGAATAGACTTGATATTACATGATATATTTCTTGGGAATGGACTGGTTATATTCGCATCATGATGTGTTAGATTACTATGCCAAGACTATTGCCTTGACTATACCTAGTAGGCCCCCGTAGTGTGGCAGAGATCTATTAGTTGTGTACCTATTGGTATTATGTTTTATATTCAGGCCAGAGGTTGATGGTCATTAGTTGTTTTGCATACTTGGCTCATGTTCGTGATGTGCCAGCTGAGGTCCCTACTGTAGAGTTAGTACAAGTAGTCTGTGAGTTTCCAGATGTATTCCTTACTAATTATTGAGTTTTTCACTCAAGAGAGATGTTGGTTTTTCTATAAAGATTGAGCCAGGCTCTAAGCCCACATCATTCCCCCTAACCAGATAGGTCTTGCCGAGCTTAAAAAGCTTAAGGTTTAGCTTGAGGGTCTTCTAGATTTAGATTTTATTCGATTGAGTGTTTCTCCCTAGGGAGCCCCTATTCTATTCATGAAAAGAAAGATGGGACTCTCTAGGTGTGCATTGATTACAGACAGTTGAATAGGGGTGACAGTCAAAAACCATTATCCTCTAATTCACATTGATGATTTGTTTGACTAGTTACATGGAGTAGCAATATTTTCTAAGATAGATCTGAGGTTAGGTTACCATCAATTAAGGATCAGGTCAGAGGATATTCCTAAGACTACATTTCGGACCTATTATGACCATTGTGTGTTTTTGGTTATGTATTTGGTTAATTGATACCCCTATTGCATTTATGGAACTGATGACTTAGGTGTTCAAGTAATACTTGGATCCTTTTTTCATAGTCTTCATTGATGATAATTTGGTATACTCGTGAAGCCAATAGCAGCATGCCCATCATCTCAGGGATCACAGGTTATATGCTAGATTTTCTAAATATGAGTTATGGCTCGAGTCTTTGACTTCATGGGGTAAGTGGTATCTAAAGATGGAATCATGGTAGATCCAACAAAGATTGAGTCTATACATAATTCGCCTAGGCCCACTTCTGTGATAGAAGGTGTGCGTTTGTTTGGTTGGAGGAGTGTAAGGCCAGCTTTCTGAGGCTAGAGGAGTTATTGATCATCGCTCATATTCTAACCCTTACTGTTGAGAGAGAAATCTTTAGTTTTCATTGTGATGCTTTCCCTGTTGGCTTAGGTAGTGTTCTGATGAAGAAGGAACGAGTTATTACTTATGTGTTTTGATAGCTAAGAGCCCACAAGCATAACTACCCTACTCAAAATCTAGAGTTGATGACAGTAGCATTTGAGCCAGATCAGGAGGCATTACTTATATAATATTCATTATGACATACATACATATATATATATATCATTAGAGCTTACAGTACATTATGACTCAGAGGGACCTGAGTTCTAGGCAGAGGCAACAGATTAAGCTGTAAGCAGGCTGTGACTTTTTTATTCTCTATTATTTGGGCAAGAAGAATGTGGTAGCAAATGCAATGAGTTGAAATTCGGTGAACATTCATAGTTTTGCACATTTATCTATAGAAGATGGCCTTTAGCCTTGGACATCTAGTCCTTAGCTAATAGGTTAGTCAGATTGGATGTTTTAGACTCCCGATAGATATTAGCCTTTGTTAGGGATAAATCTTCATTAGTTGATCAGATTCCTGCTAGATAACTCGAGGATAAGTCATTGGTGACCCTCAAAGATAGATTTGCTCAGGGTATTGATGGTCAGGCTATAGTCAGTCTAGATAGGGTTCTGAGATTTGATGGTAGGTTGTGTGTTCCCAGAGTCAGGGGTTTAATCAGTTTATTCTACATGAGGCTCATGACTCCAGGTACAACAAAGATTTATTGATACTTAAGGCAACATTACTGGTGGGATGGCATAAGGAGAGACATCGTTGCTTATGTGTAACATTGCCTTAGCTGTTAGTAGGTAATAGCCAAGCATCAGATGCCTAGTGGGGTAATTCAGAGGCAACACATTCCAAAGTATAAATGGGAGAGAGTGACTGTGGATTTTATAGTAGGCTTATCTCGTACTTCTCAAGATTGTGATAGCATCTGGGTTATTGTTGATCAACTGACTAAGGCAGCACAGTGCATCCCTGTCTGATCTACCTTCAGTTCTGAGTAGTTAGCTCATATTTATAATAAGGAGATAGTCCATGTGCACGGGGTGCTACTATCTATCATATCTAAGCGAGGTTCATAGTTCACCTCTAGCTTCTAGAGAGCATTTCAAAAAGAGTTGGGCATTCGGGTTGATTTGAGTACAACATTCCATCCTCAGGCCAATAGCAAGGCAGAGCGTACTATCCAAGGACTCAAGGCTATGTTGCGGGTCTGTATATTAGAGTTTGCTTGTCAGTGGGATCAGTTTTTTTATTTATCCAAGTTCGCATACAATAATAGCTACCATACTAGTATCCAGATGGACCTATTTGGGGCGTTATATGGTAGATGGATTCATACTCCTGTTAAATGGTTTGAGTAGATAGGGATAAGTCTATATATTATAGATCTGCTTTAGGATGCTTTGGCCAATGTTTGGGTCATTCAGGATAAGTTAAGGATAGCTTAGAACCAACACCAAAGCTATGTCGACCGTAGACACCAATTTCTGAGTTTTGAGGTTGGTGACAGGGTGATCTTGAGAGTATCTCCCTTAAAGGCAATCTTAGACCCTGAAATATTAGGCCTTTTGAGATCTTGAGATGAGTAGGGTCAACTGCATATGAGTTAGCCTTGCCTCTAGCTTATTCAGCTATACACAAAGTTTTTCATGTATCGATGTTGCCTTGTTATATTCTAGACAAGTCACATATGCTTTAGTATGATTCAGTAGAGTTAGATAACCATTTGACTTTTATTGAGTAACCACTAGCCATTTTGGCCAGGGATGTTAGGTAGTTGTGTCCCAGGACTATACCCGATAGTTAAGGTTTAGTGGCACCATCGGCTAATCGAGGAGGCTATCAGGGAATTAGAGAAAGATATACAGAAGTAGTATCGCAATCTATTTGATTCTTCAGGTATGCTTTTATCCTTACTTTCGCAGAAAAAAGTTCTTTTAGTAGGGCATTTTGTAATGACCCTCCAGGTCATTTTTGTGTTTCCATGAATATTTAATTAGTTTGAGCATTTGCACAGCGACCTTGGGCCATTCTTGACTTACCAATACTAACAGCTCAGTTGTTGGGTGAATCATTTGGTAGATATGCAACTTTTTTAGTTAAAAGGATAATTATAAATATGAAATAAACTTTCAAGTAAAGTCTTAGTAAATGGGCTCGGAGCAGAATCTGGCAGTTCCATCAACTATAGAATGACCAAATTAGACTAGGAACATATTTGATTTTAGTTATATTGAGTTTTGAAAATTTAGCCTTCAGAATAGGTCAATAGTTGACTTTAGTCAACACCCTTGAGAAAGAGGCCTAGAAGGGAATTTTGATAGCACAGTCAGCTCAGGACATCGAGTTTGGTCTAGAACGATCCTTCGTTTGGTACCAAGGACTTCCGCATGCAAGTTGATCCCCTTAGCTCTTTTCATTAAATATTGGATAGAAGTAAGTGGGAACCACATTGAGTTGCAACAATCTCTGGAGGGAATTTTGTCTACGCCATTGGACTCGAAACGTCAAAATTAGTAGGGTTACATAGTTCATCTGTGAAAAAATTAGATTCTGAAAGAGTCTGAAACATCAAAAAAAGGGTTCAATGATTGCTGAATTGAATGATGATGTGGCATGCTTTAGTGCTGCCATGTAGTGTAATCTAGTGCTACAATGTGGCAATAACGTGGCAAATTGTATCATGTATATATAAGGCTATTTTTCAAGAAGATTATATTATATATTCCTCTCATATTACACTGTCTTCTTGAGGTCATTTTTTATCAAATTTTAGCAATTCAAATTGCTAACTTGTGTATTTCTTTCAAGAGGAACATCATGGAAGTATCAGATATTGCTTTTGGCATGCCGTTTGACATAAAATTCACTGGTTTTGCTGCATATAATGCCATAAAATGGAAAAAACATCGAACTAAGATATCTCCATTATCCTTAGTAGAATTTAGTGAAATTTTGGTCTAACAAAAGCATTTTCCAAGACTCATATAGTGGTATGTTTGGATTCTACTGGTTTGACTATATTCTTGAGAAATTTTATAAAGAAACTATTGAATGTATAAATTTTCCAATAAGAAATGTAACTTGGTTTTGGGGTTGTTTCTCATTGTTCTAAGCCTCACTTTGAGCTCAACTTCTGTCTATAGACTTGGGGAGACATAGAGGTCGTTTCATGGGGGTTGGTTTGATATTTCAAGTACAGGCTGGTGTCGCCCAAGTTGCACCTCCTTTTTGAGGCTAAAGCTGTCATTGTCAAGTTATATAACTTAATCAAGATTAGGGTCGAATCTCACAGGGAATATGTTAATTAATTCTTGGAAAGTGTGCATACATGTGTTAATTAATTCTCTTTGTTTTGATTGCTTTTTAACGGTGATCAAGGTTAGAATCCTCCTAATTTTTACTGACTGGATCAAGATAGTAATGAATAAGAAAAGAGATTAATTAACAGGATTCAATGTGTTCCCTCTCGTCTAATCAACTGAATTAGATGAAGGGGAGGTTGTACTAGAACAAAAGGTAAGGGATAGTAATGTCACACTGCAGGGATGAATCAAATCACATAGTGAAATTTACCTCCTGTCCAAATCAAAAGGTTTAGAAACTTAACTTACCACTCTACATGTTGCACACTAGAAAAGGTTACGATAATTTGGTAACACTAGGTTAAGAATTCATGGGGAACATTATACCCTAGTTACTTTTCTCACTAGTTTCACAATACTTGCTTCTAGTTTAGGTTTATTTTCTTGCAATTACAAACCTCCCTTTTCGAGAGATAAGTAGGTTGATTAACAGTGGCCAATATTAGAACCTGCCTAAATCTTACTAACTGGATCGAGGTAGTAATAAATAGAAAAAAAATTAATTAACAAGATTTGATATGATTCCTCTCGTCTAATCAATGAACAAGATCAAGGGGACATTGTACTAGAACAAAAGATAAAGATTAGTAATGTCACACAGGGCGATGGATCAAATCACAATGAAATTTACCTCTCGGCTGGATCAAAGGCTTTGATAAACTTAACTTACCATTTTGGATGCTACACACTAGAAAAGGTTACCATTATCTGGTAATACTAAGTTAGGAATTCATGGGAAACACAATACCCTAGTTACCTCTCTCATTGGTTCACAACACTTGCTTCTAGTTTAGGCTTATTCTTTTGCAATTACAAACCCCTCCTTTCGAAGATAAGTAGGCTAATTCTTTCAACTTGCTTGCAATTATTTTGATTCTAGACCATATTCCCTGTGGGACTCGACCTAACATTAGTTAGGTTATAATCTTGACAATGACCGCTTAAACCTTCACAAAGAAAGTGTAGCTTAGGCGACATCAAGATTTTGGCACCGTTACTGAGGAATATGTCTTTAAACTAGTTTAATTTGAGTAATTCGAGAATTAATCCTTATTTTTCTCATTTTACATTTCTTGTTGTTTTTATTTTGTTTCAGCGTGCAGGTGTAGTGTATGCGTGTCGTAGTCGAGGCAAATCCCTAACTCTGTTTGACTCTGAGATCCAGAAGACATTGAGAAGAATGGCCCCAAATAATACAAATAACGGTGCAAATGATGCAGCGAATGCAGCACTAAATCGGGACTACGACGATGACGACAATGATGACGATAACAATAACAATAATACTAACAATAATAGTAATAATAATAGTACTTATAATAGTAATAGTAATAATAATAATAATAATAATAATAATAACAACAACAACAACAACAGCAACAACAATAATAATAATAACAATGATAATAACAACAACAACAACAATAATAATAATAATAATAATAATAATAACAAAAAATAAATAACAATTACAATAAAAATAATAATATCAACAATAATAACAACAAAAAAAAACAAGAACAATAATAGTAAT